>JAOEHX010003236.1:10695-27184 GCA_025448015.1 Bolborhynchus lineola
AGGATGGATATTCCCTTGCTTGCTGAATGGACTTTATTTTGTGAATGAGGAATATTTGAACAGGGTTTGTTGTGTTTTCTTGTGTGTTGGTTTTTTTGTTTTGGTTTGTTGGGGTTTTTTTGGGTTTTTTTAATATGACCACTCTGAATTTAGGAGCTACTAAATAAAGGCTTAGTAACTGAAAGCTACTAACAGGTAACACTGAAGACTAGTTTGAAGTAACCAATAGGCATGCTCAGTGTTACTAAATAGCACTGGCTCTGCGGAGCACAGAGTATTTGAACCCAATTATAATGTAGTCCATTTAGTTATTACACCTCAAGCAAAGTAATAAGAATTTCGTGTTTGTTTTGGAAGAAGGCTCGAGTCCTGGAAAGTGCTAAGTTAGAACTAGTGCCAGCTGCTAGAATTCAGTACAGCACTCCTTGTGTCTTTGAGCTACACATCTATCTCTCCCATGCTTGCCACAGAACAGGTCCACACTGCCCTTTATTGAGGCTTAATTGGGGATATCAGTCTACCCATAAAGTTTTCACCTGGAAAGCAGCTAAATACAGAGACTGCACAGGAGTACTTGTATGAAAACATACCATCCAGAAGTACTTGGAGGAAATACATCTTTTCCTTAGAACAAGAACATCAATGATATTGCTGATAAAAGTGCAGGTTAATATTTATTTTAATGAAAGTTTGAAGATTTTCCAAACAAGCAATTGTTTTCATAATTTATTTTATACAGATTTTGTCTTAGAATGGGTTTGTATGAACTGACACAACACTACAGTGCTCAAATTGAAAATCCTATGGTAGAATATTAAGGTATCTAAAGAAGAAAATATTTTATTACACATGCATCTTCTTGGTCTTAAATTTGGGATTTATTTATCAAGGAATTAATATAACACTTGTATGGAATAGTATATCCATATGTAGTATTACTTCTGTAGCGGCTTGCTTTGGAACTGTACGAGTCTGTAGATAACAATATTAAGAGGAGTGATATGCCCACTGGTTTTTGATGTTAGTGCTGGATAAACGTTTTAGCAACTAGCTTATTTGTAAAAAGGTTAGCTTTGGGTCTGCCTGACTAGGGGTTGAATTCAGAAAACTTGTTTCTATTCTCATCTCTTTCTTCTGAAAAGAGATGGAAAAAAGTAATAAAAATCTAAGTAAGCTTCTCAGAATTAAGCATTTCAGAATTTATATAAGCTTTTTTGAAATTATGATAATAAAATTTTTAATTCATACACAAAAATGAGGAATCAGTTAACACACAGGATTTCTCACAAGTACAAAAATATTTGCACGCAGAAGAACTACAGGAGCATGGTTTAACTATGATTACTTGAGCTTGCAGCTTTTTTATTTAGAATCATCTAAATCATCTCAGTGATTAAACATTTCTGAGTAAATCTCCTGTGAAAGTCAAAACCACTAGGTTTTAGAAAGTATACTATAGATGGAGTTGTGCAAGCTTCCTTGTGGAGCTGTGCCAGGACATTAGAAGTCTGAATCTGAAAAGTCCTCTTTATTCAGATACTGGACTCCTCAAGAGCAGGTTTTTTGAGTGGCAAATAAAAATGAGTTTTCAGAACTTATTCCTCTTTGAAAACAAAACTTGTTTCAAATCTAGTGTCTCACAGAGAAAATCCGGTGAGCTTAACTCTTTGTTGTCTGGTGTCTCTATACTTGAGAAACCATTCTCCAACAAAGCAGTAGCAGTTTTCACTGTCATGTTCAACAGTTTTCAGATTTTTGTATCTTTTCTTTTTAAGATGTTTTCTTAAGTATACAGCTGGGGAGACCAGTAACAAAAAGATAAATCCATAGATGATGAAAGGATTTTCCTGAGCTTAGTAGTTAACATAATAGTTTGAAAAGAATTTACAAGTACTTGTTCAAGTGCACTATGTAGAGAGTGAATAAAATAAACAGCAAGATGTGTTGTGATAGGAACTCAGTGATCAAAGAGAGCTACTGAATAGACATAGTTATTCTTTCAGATAAAATAAGGAAGTAATTCCTTTGAGAGTTTTTGTTGGAAAACTTTGTATGCATTACTCAGAAATTCAATGAAGAGAAAAGCAATACAGCCTAGATAATAGTGTCAGCTTTGAGCGCGAGGTGGCATGTGGACATAATTTCAGCTATTTCTCCAAATCATTTGAATGGAAATATTGGATTAGTTAACCTTGTGTCAGGTCTGTTAGTTAAATAAACCCTCCAACTGTTCCTGACTGAAGGTTGCATAGTTGTGACTGAATGATGCTGCTGCTTTTCATTAGAATTTTGTCAAACATGTCCTGCTAACATAATGATTTTAAAATAAAATGGTTTATTCGATGGAAAAGGATAACAAGCAGAAAATTCACAGCCTTTTCTTTTCACAGGGTGTTTCAGCCCAGTAGGAAATCCTCTTAGCCGAACACTATTGGGTAGACTACAGACGGTAAGGAATTCTATCTTTGCATTTTTTTTAAATTGATGTTTAACTAGAAAATGTCATTATTCACAAGTTCTCACTGTAGATAGGAGGGGTTTTTTTATCCTGCCTTTATTCACAAAAGAGATATCTTCAAGAATATTGTCTACATGGGCAAATAAGCCCTTGCTGCAGCAAGCTGGTAGTGAAATCACATATTTGCAAATTAAAAACTATATTTTTTCATTATTTACTTTTTGTTGTTTAGAAATAAATAATCTAAAACCACAGTACTGTGGTTTTGATTATTAGTAAGAATACCAGCATAGATAAGTAGGGAGAGAAAGCTGGGACAATAACCTGAAGTTGAATCCTAGTTGAAGCACCATGTTTTCATTGGTTGCTCATTCCTCATCTTTTTATAACAGGTGAAATCAGAGCTATCTTGTATTTAATTGCTTATCTGTTAAATATTGATTCAAAACTTCTAGGAATTGTATTTGTTCCTTTCTTTATTTTCTGGTTTCCTGACCACCATAATAAAAATTCAACAAAATTTGTAAATGCCATTAATTCCAACTATACACTTTATAAAAATGGATTAAACACAAATCATATGGAGAGACTTGTGGCAGAAGAACAATTATTACTTCTGAATACTGATCATATGTGTGCCTCTATAAGGCTGGACCTGTTGTACTGGAGATGTTAATCCTCCTGCACCCACGGACAGAATGTCATGCTTTAATATTATGTCCTAATTGCTTGCTAATGGTAATTTTTCAGAGAAATGTCAGAAGTGAAGGTAAACTAACTCGGGTCATTTATAGGTGTTTAAGAGTTTGGACTTGGGGTTTTGGTTTGGGTTGGCTTAGCGGGTTTTTTGGACCAATCTTATTTAACAGAATTTATTAATAGAGTTCTGAGAGGCTGGTAAGATACATAGGATCCCCCAAGAAATTTTGAAATTAGGGTTGTGCATTGCTGTTTTATTATGAGCTAAAGGGTTCTTGTTTTCATGTTTTCAATTTTTTACCCATCAGTATCTAATTTTAGGAAAATATATAAATTGTTCAATTAGTATTTGTGTTTCCATCACAGCAAGCTCAGTAGATGTTTACAGGATCAATTGTTTTGGAAAATATTAAATAGCAGCTAGTTTCTGATTATTTTTTTCCTGGGAGAGTTAAATTAAGGTTTTGAATATTTTTGTTACTTTTTCTGTTATACAGTAATATACATAAGTGCAGGTAAGCTGAGTAGTTTATATCAAGAAAATAGCATATTTACAAAAGTTAAAAGTAATTGAAGAGGTTTTGAATAATTTCAGGAGCTGGAAAATTTCACATGCTTCTGAATTGATCTTTTTTTTTTTCCCTGTGTGGAGTTTTTTGGGGGGAAGGAAGGCATGTTGGGTTTTTTTTGGAGGGGGGTGTTGGTGGGGGAGAGGGTTATCCCTGTAGGCTTTACTGTGGCAGCTGTGTTTGGAGTTCTGTTTTCTGTTTGTATATTGCAGGTTTCAGTAAAATGCAGCCTGGCACAGTTTTGGGTTTGTTTTGTTTTGTTTTGTTTTCCTCTAGGCAATTATAGATTCCCATACTTATTAAATATTGAAGGACTGTAATCAAATAAGGATTGTAATCATCTGAAGCCTAAGGAAGTAAGTTTACAGTGTCTGCAGACAGATTAATTAAGGCCCAGGAAGAATACATTATTCTTAGCAGTTAATACTTTAAGAGTAATTCTAGTTTAACTATTTAAATGATCCTTGTACTTCTGTTTCCCATAGACTAAATTTGTATGGTCAGGTTTCCTGAGCTAGGAGAGTATTGACAATTTATTAGACCAGAGAACAAGAACAGAAATACGACAGTGCTAACAATATTCAATTTTATTATGCTAAATCTCAGCTTATTTAGCATTTCATATATAACTGCAGTTACTGGGGTAAAGAAATTGCATGACATTCTTAGGAAAGGAGAGGATTGAGTAAATTTCTAACCCTTGGGTTCATAAGAAAAAAGAAAAACAGTAGAACAACTGTTAAAGCTCAGATTGAGTCTATATAATTTTTGAATGTTTTAAATATTATCTCACTTTTAAGCCAGTTGTGGAGTGGTTTTGAGCAGTATACATTGATGTCTTATTTTATCTCCTTTAAAAAACAAAAAGAAAACAGAACCTAGACTATTACACACTGAGATGCAGATTTACTGAACAGACAGGAGAAGTTTTAACACTCATTCCCTGTCTTACACTTGAGTGTTTGCACAAGTAATGCTCCCAGTTTCTCTTCCATTCTGTCAGATAGCAGGTATAGGGAGGTGATACTGTGCAGCATCCAAGAAATAGCTGTTGCTGTTCTTCATGTCCCTGAGTCTGTCACTCTAATGGGAGAGCAAGGGAGGGTGGCTTTGGCCCTGTGTGCACACACGTTGGGGCTCACCTGGGTAGTCCAATGTCTGCCTAAAATTTATCTTAGAAAAGGTTATTTTTCAAGTGTAGTTACTAAGAGTTGATGACTAATTAGAAGTGGGACTTATAGTCTCTATGTTTATTCTGTTACAATGAAGAGTGTGTTTACGTATAAGGAAGCAGCATATGAAACCATCAGTATTACATTTTTGCATATTTTTTTCTTTAAACTTTGGTATTGTGGTGTTTCAAATATTATTTTTTCAGTAATAGAAATGAAATGCTGATTTATTTTTTATTTACAGGAATGGCAGTAATAACATATCACTTGTTCGTACTCAGTGCTGCTTCTCCATAAAAGAATAAATACTATTTAATGACCAGATCCTGTTGGCCACTATACATCTGCATGAATAAAAGCAAAACCTCCATTACTACAATCACTGAAGCTTCCCAATTAAAAAGAAGCCATAAACATTTTAATTGGCAGAAATTAGCGACACTTGCTAAAGCAACTTATTTATGAGTTTACCTGCAGTGCTCTTACCTGCAGTGCTCTCTTTTATATGACTGTCTTAAAAACATTTTTTGTTTGGTTTTGTGTTAGAAATGTCAAGGCTATGCCAGTGGGTTAGTTGTCAGATAACCAACATCATACTCCATGGTCTAGAACTCTGCATCAGTTGTTGGATCTGTTTATCTTCTGAGGATGTTGCTTTGTTCAGCCAAAATCAGAATGACACAACGGGCTTTTTCAGCAAATATTTTGTTCCTGTTTATCACAGATTGTCTGCCTCCCAAAAAGCCCAACTCCTCAGAACGTAACCGTAGCCCCAAATCTCTTCTGATGTGAGAAAAAGATTAACTAGTTTCCATCTTGCATTAAAAAACAAAGGAGTTGTTAGCACTACATTAAGAGCAGTGTATTCATACACTTCAGTTTGTCTGTCACTTTTTTGGAATCCGGAAAATGTGGCTTAATCCTAGAATCACAGAATGGTTTGGGTTAGAAGAGAATTTAAAGAACATCTAGTTACAGCTCCTCTGCCATGGGCAGGGACACCTTCCATGAGACCAGGCTGCTCAAAGCTCCTTCCAACCTGGCCTTGAACACTGCCAGGGATGGGACATCCGCGGCTTCTCTGGGCAACCTGTGCCAGTTCCTCACCACCTTTACAACACAAAAAAAATGATGTTTCTAAACTGAAAGGCCAATAGTTTTTGCTGTTACTTGCAGTGTAGCTGATAGTTGCACTATTTGAGAAATGGCATGGCATGCCAGAGGCAATTCTGCTACCTTGCAATAGCTATGTTTGTGGTAGACAGCTGTGGCAATTCCCCTGTCCCGTTGGAGGCAGGGGGTGTGTGCAGCCTGGGACACACTCAGAGTATCACTTAAAGAGCAAACTCCTTGGATTATTGTTGCCTTAAAAGTAACACTTTCAGCATAGTCTCAGGATGACTCACAGATTTTAGCTTGTTATTTCCAAACAGCTCGCTTTCTTCCAGCTCTTCTTAGTTGAGTGTTTGAGAGTGCATAAAGTTTATTAAAAAGAGAGACAGATTGAGACACAATAATGGAGCAATATGAGGACCTGAACTAGATACCTAAATAATACTGCTAATAATTCTGATGAATCATTTTTGAGCAACAGGAGGCACTCCCATCCCACAGGCTAAACACATTGCTTGCACAGTTCTCTTAACCTTGGGAATTGAAAATGAGAATTAGCTGAAACCTGTGAGGCAATACTAGTAGCTACCAGTACACCACTGAACCAGCCACGTACTCTGAACTGCAGCTCCACGAGTCTTTGTTCAAAATTTGTTTAGCAAATCAGGCAGTTACACTTTCCCCCCACACACCCCTCTGTGTATATACATAATTACTCAGAACTCTTTAGGTGGTAGACTTGGATGTTCTGGTAGATGATAAGAACTCAGTGTGACTGCTTGCTTTTGTACTGTGTCCGTCTGTATGTACTGCGTGTATCTGTAACTACTATGGCAATACCGAAACAATCTGGAGAGTGGATGGAACCTCTGTGTTCAGTCAGTTGTTTCTTTCCCATTTGGGATAAGCCTAGGTAAGTTGGGAAAACAACACTGAGGGCAAAAATCTCTTTTCTAGGGAATGCCATTTATTTTGCTGAAGATTACAGTAATGATGGTCCTTGGAACACCCTAATAAAAAAAAATTGAAGGAGCAATACATTTTAGATACATGTTTTTTAAAAGCAAGAGAAGAGCAGTGTATGCAAAATAACAGTTAAAGGAGGGACTGTTGAAGTATAAAAAAGGTGAAGTACATTGGGTAGAAATTCTCATATTTAAATGTTTATAATGTTGTACAGATTGTTATGGGTGGAAATGTTACTTCACAAAGCACACATTTAATTCTTGTCTGCTAAAATGTTTTAACTGCCATGTAATATTTCTCTTCTGTATTGTAGTTTGTATCCTTTGATGCAGACAAAATCTAGAAGAAACTAGTTTCCCCTTTGTGAAAACATGCCATTGAAAAGTTAAATAAGAATAGGACTTCCATCTCTTTCTTTGTTCTAATTTGTTGTTCCTCTGATAATTTTCATAATTCTTCTGTTTTAAGTCTTCTTTCAACTGAAAAAGTCTATTGTTTGACAGAAATCAAATTTTGTAGATATAAGCATGTTGAAATTATTGCATTATATACCTGCTGTTCCTTTGACTTTGTTGGAAGTCTGAAGAGTAAGTGGTAAAGATAGACCAATTAGAATTAAATTAAAAGTCTTGGTTATTAAGACCAACCTGAAATTCTCCATTATTTGAAAGTGATATCTTTTGCATACTGGTTCAGAGGTAAAGTTCACTGCAACAACTTCTTAAACTTCTACAGCAGTGTTTGCAATGCAAACAAGCTTAGACTGCAGAGCTATCAACCCAGTGCTTCCCCCATGTTGTCTTTAGTGTAATGGACATACTTGAAAAATAAAGTATCTTTTTCTAAATATCTACTTAGAGAATATTACAGTGTTGCTTAACATCACTTCTGCTTTTTCTCTTTAAAAAAGACATTTTATTACTGATAAACCTTACTGGTTTACAGTAGACGTGAAAATACTCAAAATTATAGTTAATCAAAATGCTTCATATTAAAGTTTCTAAATAATTTCTTCTTCTAGAATGATGACTGCCTGACTGCACTGGGTATGAGAGGAGGAAGCAGTTGTCCACTTGGGCAAGAGACAGTAAGTATCATGTAATTTTTTGCAGTGTCTTCTGTACCTGTTGCACTGTATCTGTGCATTTTGAAAGCACATTCTGTGTTTTTTGGGTTTTTGTTCAGCATGATCCCAAGGAATTTTTACTACCCTAGTTTTTGTAATTTTTAGAAGCATGTTCATAACTGGTATAACTGTGTTACTGGTTTTATATCACTCTTAAAAAGTTATTTTGTAGCAATTTGGTTAATATGGATTTTTATTTTTTGCTTCAACTTGAACCTAGACTGAACTTAACAAATGTCTGAATGTCACAGCAGAATTGCCATTCCTTTGGCCACTAGTGTGAGTGGCTTACATTTTCTTTGATCCCAAGGTGTGTTTTCGGTATTGCATTATGGTTAATTTCTGATCATATATCTCCAGAGAATATAATGTCTGTTTCCATGTTTTGTTTAAATTGCCAGGCTTGCTAAACCATTTGTATTACAGAATGCATGGGTGGTTTATGGGTTTTTTTATTTCTGGGAGACACAGTGGGACTTGATTGATTTGAACCATTGTTGGCAGTGTTTCCATGTTACTGAGTTTTTGTAATGTATGCTAAAAACCCAAAACATTTACACCAGAACTATCTTACAAAACATGATACAAAAAAGAGTTTGTTGCTCTGCCTGTCATTGTTTTTCATGCTGCCAAGTATTTAGTGTTACTTTTGTTTTGTTCTGTCTTTAACCTTAAGTGACCTCATGTTTTTGATTGTACTAATTCTGAGGAAACTGTTGTCGCGTAACTGAAGTGGGCACTGTTAGAGCACCCCTTACTGGACATGGTCAGCCAGGCTTCCAGTTCTGTACTGTTTCTCTATGATGCTCATTAGTGTGCTTTACCTTGATTCTATTCTGTAGTTCATATTTCTGTATTGTCAGCATCACTTGTAATTACTGCATTAGCTTTCCTAATGCAGGGAGGAGAGTTATGATAAAGAATATTTCATAGTTTAGCTTCTTTATGTAAGTTCAGGATTACTGAATGTGTATTAAGATAAATTTCCTGTCTACTGAGAACTATGCTGATTGTAATTCTTCGATGCTGACCAGCTCGCAATTTGCCACATAGAATTTACAATGGTAGAATAATTTCTATCTTTTTCCCATTCATAACTGATTTAATCTGTTTAATCAGTGAAGTGGAATTATGAAAATACAAGTGACATTGGCTTTATTTTTACAGACATAACCCACAGGTGATCTTACTCAAAATAGAAATGCAAATATGAAAAGCACTGTGCAGTTTAGCAGTCTTAGGGTTTAAATGCATGCTTTGCTGTCTCCTTCAAGCCCCTATAGCCTCCTGTCACTCCTAACAATTTCCATTCTGACCCCTTCACTTACATTTTTGTAGAGGAATCTGAGATTAAGTCTATATTTAGGAGAGCAGTGGTCTTCATGTAAAATACGTCATAATTTTGCTCTTCACTTATGGTGATGGAAGCAATCAATTCCCTTCTTTTTTCAGTTCATTTGGGTTTAGCCTTTTCTGCTCTGAATTCATCAGGACAGATTTTTGGAAATAAGACCTAGGAAATAAGTAAGAAATGACGTGATATTTTCCTATTCAGGGTAGAAAGCCCGCCTGTGGTAATGTGTTCTATGCAGGATGCATGATGCTGACCACTACTAGTACTTTTTTCCAGAAAAGTGTAGATGCACTGTATTTAACTGAAAAATGAATTTAGTATGTGAAGTTGAATATAAATATATTTTTTCAGTTATTTATAACACTGTATACGTAAATCCTTATTTCTAAACAAACAAACAAAAAAAAGAAAAAATTGAGTGATTGCAGTGATGTTTTTGTACTAAATTTTTCCTTTGGTAAAACTGTCATACCTTTGAAGTATATATTCAAACACATATGCTTCATGAGCACACAGAATGGGATCTGAAGGTGGTGTAACAATTCTGAGAAAGTGAATGCATGAAGTGTTTTTTTTTCCTTTTGCCTCACAAGTAAATTGCTTATAAAACTAACAGCTGCTGTTTTGAACCTAATCTTAGTGAATTGAATGTTCTTAACCATTTCTACAATCCCACAGTCCTTTATCTTGCCTCTCCTGCTGCTTTCCCACCACCCCTGATCCCATTAGCAAAACTTGAGACAGCCTCAGCTTTTACCAAAGTGCAGCTTTGGTTTCAGCTGCTTTTCTGCAAGAGGAAGTGAATGTTGCGCTTTTTTCTCTGTGGCATGGTTGTGATAAAGCTGTGGTGCTCTTATCTCTCTTTTAGGTAGTGGCTCTTTATGACTACACAGCGCATCGATCAGATGAGCTAACCATCCATCGCAGTGACATTATCCAAGTGTTGTACAAAGATAATGATAACTGGTGGTTTGGCAGCCTAGCAAATGGACAGCAAGGCTATTTTCCAGCTAATTATGTGGCTAGTGAAAGTAAGTTTACTGCTGTCTTCCTGGTATACCGGTGTGGGTTTAACTGATGGTCCAAGATTTTACCATGCTGTACTGCTTATTGTTCTGAAGATGTGAATTTATGAAGGACATAGATGGCATAATGATGACTTATTGTGATGCAGAAATTGTATAAAGTTGGCTAACCACTTAGCAAGTTGACATACCTGACTTAGCGGGGTATTAGCACTTAGCACATTCCAGCTTATATATAGTACAGGCTTAATTATCAGTCCACTGGATTTGTTCCTTGTCTCTCTTACATATAGCCCCCTGGTACGTGCCTTACCTTGCAGTTTTTTTAGGACACATCAAAGCATTTCACAGGCATGTTAAGTTTTTCTTAGGCAATGTCCATTAGATCTAATCAGATACTTTTGTAAAAACTCTTTGTTTTTTCTCCTCCTTTAATGCAGAATGCTCAGTTCCCAAATAAGTTGATTCCAGTATGTGGTTTTAAAAAAACAGTCATGGTTAAATCACATACCTGAGCATTGAAGTTGCTCCAGGTCCTTGCTATTAAACAATTTTGATTAAACTAAAACAGACAGAGCTAAATGAGTCTCAACAGATAATGTAGGAAGCATCCTAACTGGGTCTACTGATGTAAAGATGCTCAGTGTCCTGACAGTTGTTGATACTCAGCAAAGTATCCTGGCAGTTGTTAATATTCAGCTTATGGACATAGTGTGTGGCTGCATGCTACAAGAAATTCATTTGCCTTACTAAATTATCAAACTATCAGTTATACTGGTGTTTAGAAATCTTTTAACCCAACATTTCTCAAGATGTCTTCCCCCATTTTCTAGTTCCTTCCTCTCTTTAAAGCAAAGTCTAGAATTTATGCCTCCTTCCTAAAAAAAACTTGTACATAACACTGTGCTAACTTGATGATGATAATAACTAAGGTTAGCTTAACTACTGCCCTTCCCCTTTGTCATCCCCTTGCACATCCTGTTCATTTTCTCCTTCCTTTTTTCCTTGCAAAATAAGTCAGAGAGCAGTCTGTAGGAAGAGTCTTCAGTAATAGCCTGTTGTTCTTAAAAACAAAATATTTGAGGCAGTTATCCAACTATGAAAAAAAACCCCAAACCCCTGGTATATGATTTATTATTTCAGTTGGTGACCATCTTATTGAATCAAAAGAAATGTATATGATACTTTTGTTAAGTATCAGCTACATTGCTGTCAGTATAGACTTTGTTCTTAGTCAATCAAATGTTTGGTTATTTTTATTCTATATAATTACCTATATATAGATCGCATTTAAATCCAAGCTTACTAATATAAATAAAAATTAATGGGCAAATGTTGATAAATTCTTATACAAAGTTTATGTTCAAACATTTTTCACATCCTGGTTTTGGCTAGATCATAATGTCATGATTGTTCACTTAAAATAAATATTGTCATAATACTTCATGGCTCTCATAATGGTCAGTTATGTGTCCTGTTTTTAGAAGAATTTGCAGAACAGCCTTCAGGATTAGTACCAGATTCTGCTCTTCTCCTACTTGAAGAACCAACAGAAGCAGAGGAAGATTCTGCAGCACTACGTAAGGTAACAGTTTAAGAAAGAAGGATTCTCTAAGTAGTGGTGAAGTATGTCTTTTGTGTGCCAGGTGAACTGTATTAATTTTCAGTCCTTTTTAGAAAAGCTTCTTATGCATAGACTTCACTCCAGGCAAGCAGTTTGCTTTTAAACGGAAATCTAACATTTGTCTTGAGTGGAAACAACTGTTCTATCATGTGGCAATTAAGTAATCTGCCTACTTTTGCACTATTGTGATGAGTGGGAAATCTCCCATTGACTCCAGAGTTTACAGAAGTATCTCTTACAGCTACCTAATGTAAATAATAGTTGAAGAAACAATATGGATTTGTCAAAATCTGATGTACTTTTGAGCATTTGACTGTCATTCTTGGAATATGCACTGCCCACAGGTTTTTCAAATTTTCTGCCTTAAAATTTCCTTATCAGGTTGCTTATGTGAAAGCTGTGATGTCCGTCTCTTGAGAGTTTTTCAGTCCATGTAGTAATATCCTAATTAAAAATATACAATAGGATCAAAAGGCTTATTACCGGACCAGGAGATATGCTGCATCTAAGCATGCTTACTTGCCAATAGATGTTTCTGTTTACAAGCTGCTGATGATTCTCTGATGTGAATGACTGCACCCATCCTGTATGTGCTCAGGAGGGTATACTATACAGAATTCATATTTTTAAGGAGCAAAGAAGAAGAAAAAGGCTTTTTTCTTGACTAGATCTAATATCTCTCCACTCCCACCATATGCTTTTACTGAGTTGCATGTGGCATTATGTTGTTGTTGACACATCACGTACTATATTGTACACAGAAGCATTCCTGTTTGTGTGATTTTAGTTAGCAGTCAGAATCCAGGATGTACAGAAGAACAAAGAAGCAACAGCCAGGTTTTAGTCAAGTTAAAAAAAAAATAGGGTTGGTTTTTATTTTTAGGAATCTTCAGAGATAACTGTGATGTGCAGAGCAAGCCAAACCACGTAGGCTGGAAAAGCCCTTTAAGATCATTAAGTCCAACCACTACCCTAGGACTACCAAGTCCACCAATAAACTATGTCTCTAAAGGCGTCATCTCCATGAGTTTTGAACGCTTGCAGGGATGGTGATTCCACCAATTCCCTGGGGAGCCTGTTCCAATGCCTGAATTTCTCTTCTCCAAAGATTAGAAGCCTTGCATAGTTCATGTTCTGCTTCTTTGAAGAAAGACTGATGATTGTCTTAAAACATGGGGTACTTTGTAAGAAAAAAAAAAATAATAAGCATTACTTCAATAATTTAAGAATTTTTTTATTCCAAAATGTTTGTATCCTCCTTATCTGTGCTCTCCATAGCTATTCATTTAGTTAAATGGTACTGACATAACTACTTTAAAAGCGACACGTTTTCACATTTCTTCCAAATTACTTGACTTTTTCCATGTACTTTTCTAAAATTGAATCTAATATTTTGCTTCTGATTTGTGAGACTCAAAGCATATGCTGTGTTGTTTAATTACAGTTTTTTCTTTTTTCAGATGATTTATCTATTCTTTGCTGCATAATCTATATTGCAGTGTTCAAGGTTAAAACACTCAAAACTGAGTATTAACCTTTTTTATTCTATTAACCTTTTTTGTATAGCTTTTCGGTTTTAGTAGGTGAATAGAGAGAGGTAGCATTTAATAAATTATTGAGTATAGGTTACTCATTTGGCAGTCTTGTTGAAGGCAGCTGTCTTGTTGAAGCCAACTGCCGTAAGTCAAATTACAAAGTGTTTTGTTTCTAACTATACTTGAAAAACAGAATTAATCACTACACCAAGTAGTAATAATTAATGTAAAGTATCTTTTACCTCTTCATAGCTGACAAACTCATAGCGAAAACATTGTCCAGGAAATAAAAGGGTGCAGTGCTTATAGATAGTCCTGTAAAGGCAGACTGAAACAAATACGGGGAAAGCTACATTACTGGAAAGCATAAAGATTTCTTTTTCTGTTGTCCACACTGCTGGAGGCAGGGAATATGTTGCCACACTCACCCAGTTTCACTCAGACCCAGATAAAAGTACCAAGACACTTACTGTCATTAAACACTTGGATCGTTTTTATCCATGTCTTTCTTTTTTAATCTAGTAGGAGTCTTGTTGATTTACTAGATCAAAATTCTTTTAAGTGTGCTAAATGATGTTAACAACATTTGCAACCAAGATTTATTATTCTGCTTTGTAGAAACATTTGATTAGTGTTGATCACTTACATTTTCTCAAGTGTCTATGTTGATATATTTTTCTAACAAAAGTTTTTGTATGGCTAGTAGTACTTGTTTAGTAATATTAAGTTTTAGTACTATTTCATTGAAATATTCTTTACTTTGTTTCCGTTGGCACTTTGAATTAAATTGACTCCATATTTAATAATTAGTTGGAATTTTATAGTAATCTATATAGTACATGCAGATATTCAAAAGACATAATGAATAAAGTATACAGTAACAGCCAAAAGCCAAGCAAATATATGAGTTTTATCTTGCACAGCATCCAAGGGCACCTCAAAATCACAGGTCCAGAGAATAGTAATAAAACATGTACAAGTCCTGGAAAAAATGCTATGAAAGGATATTAGAAAACTACACTACCAAAGAAGGAGTAGTAGAGAGAGTGTATAAAATAATACATGATGTAGAGAGATGAATTGGATGCACTCTTTTTTCTTTTGTTTTTTTTTGGGGGGTTTTGGTTGGTTGGTTGGTTTTGTGTCGTTTTGGTTTTTTTTTTTTACTTTCCCCCAGTGTGCTGATAAGAAAGGTAAGATCAGGGAATATTAAGCTGGAATGGAACACATCTAATATTGGTAGAAGGAAATTTTTGTCCATGCCGTACTTAACCTGGTGAACCTAGTTACTACGAGATACTATTAAACTTACGTGCTCAGGGATTAATTTTTTTAATAACACGTTTTAGTCTGAGGTAATGGCTGAGATCCCAAAAGCATCTATATGACTTGGAAACATAAAATCTGGCTGATATTTTTAATTTCAAATTACACAAGCACTGTATAAATCAGCAAGCTAGCGAGTTGAACCAAATGATGAATCAAATCTTTGTGTAAAATTTCCAATTATTTGAAGTGTAGTGGTTTTTCAAAGGCAGTGGGGTGCTGCACAAAAGGAGCAAATTATCATTTAGCTTATAATGAAGGTAAGTTCTAGAGCACTTTGGCTTTAGGCAATACCAGATACTTCTGAGACAAAACTGTTAAGAGGACCACTGAGGGGGCTGGTCGGTTATGGCAGTTCCTGTGTTGCAGCAGTGACATAGCAACTTTTCTTCCTATTCCTCTCATTTCTTTTCAATATAAGAGCTGATGAAAGGAAATGCCAATTTCTTTTACATGGGAAATAAGAAAAAACATTATTTTGTAATAGGCTATAGTTTTACATTTTTCTGCTTTGGCAGAAAATGAAACTTTTTTCTTTTACTTTTTGATTTTTTTTTGTGTGTATTTTGTTGTTTTGTTAAACCCAAAATTATTTATTGAATAATTAAGTTGTTGCTTAGGTTGTTATTACAAGCAGGAGAATATAACTGAATTTTTGGGTTGTGTTTAGTTTATGGACACAAATGTGGTTTTCTCAAATAGTTACATCCATTCTGCTGGATGTATCTGTTGTTCTTTGTGGATTATTTGAGGAATGCTTAATATTTAGCTCTAGACTGCAAAACACAGTTATTGTGAAAATCCTTATAGCAGTTACTCATCAGATTTTGCTATCATACCAGGCTAATAGGGCACTTAAAATGAATATTACTATGATTTTAATTACTGACAATACCAGCTAGTCTAATTAAAAATAGTTTTTTAAGTGCAGATATTATAAATGCATATCTAATTGTCAGAATTGTGTGATGAGTGAATAAAATGGAATCGTTAACATTAGAAGAGGGTCTAATACTCAAGATCCAATATTAACCTTTGGAAATAATAAAAAAAAAGTTGCAGTTCAAAGAACTTGCTTGCCAAATGCCTTCTATCATCATCTTTGTATTCCTAACATAATAATTTTATGCGAACCTTGTTTTCCTGCCTTGTGAGTTACTTAATTTCTGAGCCGCAAAGTTAGATCATAATCATCTTTAATTACGACATACATCTAAACTGCCAATAGAAATTTCATGGAGTGAAGTTCTCACTGCACTGATGAAGAATCCCAAGAAATAGAAACAGACCTGTCATCTCTCTGCTCCAGCAGATGTGCTGTTTTCAGATTCTGTAAGATGAAGGCAGAAAAGACAAGAATTCGGATGGGGTTCTGTTAGAAACCAGAATTTGGGCTTTACAAAATTTTGGCAAATCAGAGACATTTCAAAGTCAATAGTGTGTCTTTTAATGTTCTGTTGTCTATAAAATCTTTTGAATATGTTTATGATTGAAGATAGCCTGCCACTCACTATGTAAAATG
>JAOEHX010003242.1:0-10458 GCA_025448015.1 Bolborhynchus lineola
TCCAGTGCCTCACCACCCTTACAGTAAAGAATTTCTTCCTCATATCCAATCTAAACTTCCCCTGTTTTAGTTTGAACACGTTACCCCTTCTCCTATCACTACAGTCCCTAATGAAGAGTCCCTCCCCAGCATCCCTATAAGCCCTCTTCAGATACTAGAAGGCTGCTATGATTTAGATTAAAGAAAAGAATCTTTACTACGAGGATGGTGAGGCACTGGCGCAGGCTGCCCAGGGAAGCTGTGGCTGCCTCATTCCCTTAAAGTGTTAAAGGCTAAGTTGGATGGGGCTTTGAGCAACCTGGTCTAGTGGAAGGTGTTCCTGCCCATGGCAGTGGGGTTGAAGCTAAATGATCTTTAAAGTTCCCTTCCAATGCAAACCATTCAGTGATTCCACAAAATTGTGTCTGATACCTGTTACTATTGTAAATCTGACAGTGGACAAACTTGAGAAAGATTAGGTGGTCTGATTAAGTCTAGCTGTTCCTTTGCCTGAATAAAATGGGAGTCCTTGTTTTTCCTCAAAATGTTTCCCCAAAAAATTTAGTTTAATACTGTCTTCATCCCATGTGAATTTGCACAGCTGAGCCAAACTGATGGAGACACCTTCTGAAGGAAATAAGCCAGCTGGTTTCACAACCGTGGACTCCCGCACTGGAGCAAAGGCTGGTGGTGAAAATGCTCATGAAGGAACTAAAAAGACTTGAGAAAGAAGTGAGATTTTAACACAGAAAGTGTTTAAGCATGACCTCACCTCCACCAACATTTCAGGTGTGTGCAAGTGTTCACAGAACCATCAGGTAAAAAAAAAATCACTTCTGGGGAGGTTTTCCTGACTATCTCCTATGTGGCAGTAAAACTGTTTAGCCTGCCCATAAGCAAATAGTAAGTATCTTCAGATGACAAGACAGTAACTAAACATTTTTTATGCTAGCATTACTAGATGCCTTCTTATCTTGCAAGGGCAGAATAATCATGGACTGAAAACAAAAGTAAGGGCAAACAGTAATGATGAAAATACAAAGCTTTGTGGTATAACAAACGCTGTGCTTATTTACAATTATTTACACTTCCAAAAGAATATACTCCAAAGTTCTGGAAATGACAGTTGAACTTTTCTGCTTGTAAATTCAAGCATTGTATCTAAAATACATGCTATGTTTTAGTGAGGCAGAAACAAGAGGAGTACTAAGATAATGGCCAGGTAAGCAAATATGGTTAAAAACTGGTTAAAATTAAAATTGGTTTAAATTAAAATATGGTTAAATTTGGTTAAAAATACTTTTTGCGCAGACTAACATATCTCTCGCTACATATGGAGACATCGGAGAGAAGACTCAGAACAACACTTTGCACAGCTCAGATCATCAGCATAAAGTGTACAATGTTAAATGAAAGCAAAGACAAAGATTTCATTAATTGATGCTCACAGCTGTTGGGAAAAAAGTATGGTAAAAACCCTAAAAAATCAGGACAATTTATATGGAATTATTTTCCTTGAAAATCTAGGAGTTTCTTTTTTGAAAGTTGCTGCTGACATATTAGGTCATTTTCAGTTTGGGGAACTTAAACCAGATATAAAAATCTTTGAAAGTCTAAATTCAATTAATGTAGTGATCTTGGAAATTCTCTGTACACGAATGCCAATTTAAATGCTAATCTAAAATTACACGTCCTACAGTTTCACTGGTTTCTTCTGGGATAGAGTTAATTTTCTTCCCAGTAGCTGATATGGGGCTATGTTTTGGATTTGTGCTGGAAATAGTGCTGATAGCACAGGGATGTTTTAATTACTGCTGAGCAGAGCTCACACAGAGCCAAAACCTTTTGTGCCTCTCATACCACCCCAGCAGTGAGCAGGCTGAGGGTGCACAAGAAGTTGGAGGTGACACAGCAAAACAGCTGACCCCAACTGACCAAAGAGGTGCTTGACACCACATGGTGTCATGCTCAGCATTTAAAAGCTGGAAGAAGAAGGAACACAGGAAGTTCAGAGTGATGGCATTTGCCCTCCCAAGTAACCATTGCACATGATGGAGCCCTGCTGTCCTGGAGCTGGCTGAACACCTAACTGACAATGGGAAATGGTGAATGAATTCCTGGTTTTGCTTTGCTTGTGTGTGCAGCTTTTGCTTTACCTATGAAACTGTCTTTACCTCAACTCATGAGTTTTCTCACTTTCACTCTTCTGATTCTCTCCCCCACCCCACTGAAGGGGAGTGAGCGAGCACATGTGTGGGGCTTGTTGCTGGCTGGGTTAAAATCCTGATACTGATAGTATTCATGAAATCACCATCCTGCTTCCTCACAAACATCAATGCAACAATCTCCAACCGGATGGTTTGGTAATACCAAGTGAATACTGCTGCATCTCCTAGGAAACTTAGCATTTTGTAGGATCCTATTTATTGTAACTTCATAATATTTATTTTCACTGATCTGCATTGTGAGTTCCCACAATTAACAGCTTGAAAGCAACCCAAGCACAGATTAATAGCCAGTGAAAAATGAAACCAAGTTTCTTTGCATGTGTAAGGATTGTACAAGAGGCAAATCTATTCTTCATGGGTGGCCTCAACAGCGAAACAATGCTTTCTCTTCTTGTCCATTACACACTTCTAAACCTCT
The DNA here is from genome assembly GCA_025448015.1 of Bolborhynchus lineola. NCBI lineage: Eukaryota > Metazoa > Chordata > Aves > Psittaciformes > Psittacidae > Bolborhynchus > Bolborhynchus lineola. Next base: position 2,626 of record JAOEHX010003242.1, read on the forward strand.
CCAGCAATTTAAGACAGCACCTTACAAACAATCTGTCCACAGGCAAAGCAGATTTCTTCCCCTAATTATTTTGTCTCTCTGACCAAGACAGGAAGCTTTCAATTGCACATATTCAACAACTTCCATCCCTCTGTTCTTGACCCAAAGTTGTTGCTTCAAAGTGCATTTGAAACAAGTTAACAGCATTTTCACAGCTGGAAAACTGAGGCTCCAGTGCCCCAATTCATCATGTCATTTATGTATTTGATCGAAGATCCAAAGCTTTGAGTCCCTGTGAGCTCTCTCCAGAGAGACCTTCAGCAGTCTGCCTTTCAGCTCTCTTGTCTGGATTTCTAATTACTGCGGTTTAATCACGTACCTAAGGATAAGCATGATTTCATTCTTTAGCAGTAGTAAGCCAGAGATACAAACGAGATGAGAACCTGGGTCTCAAAAGTACAACCCCACCTACAATATAACACTGCCTCCTGAAATTCCTAGCATTTTAGATTTTGAATACTTGATCTTGCAGCTTTACTTTCAGATGTAATACAGAGTTATCAGAAGCTGGAGGATATTGACTCACTGTATAGATCTTCACTGCATGAACACAAGAAGCAGCAGCCAGTTCTCTCCACTTCAGATGTGCTTTACCAGTGATTTCACTGATCAGAAGGGGAATCCAACTTCATTTTCAATGCCAAATAGGCACAAAACACTGCCCCACCCTTGCACACACACTTCTTTAAGCCTGCCAACACTTACCCTTGTTTTTGAGTAACCATTAAGTGCAAAAATCTTTAAATCCACTTTCTACTACAGTCATCCCAAGTCCCTTGCCATAGCACCACTTCCAGAACATTCTCAGTTAAGGCCACTTCCGTGCCCTCCTCCTCACTGCGTAAGACACATGTAAAATGGAAGTTTCTCTATTCCCTACTCTTGCTCTCTATGCCATAGCCACCTTGGCCACCAGGGGCAAATTACCGAATTTCAGCAGCTCTAGACAAGACCATAACCCAGTCAGACTCCATGGGTAACTCTGCCACCATTGTGTAACAAACCTGTGGTTATCATGGGCATTTCCTCAGTCCCCTATTTCAAACCACAGAAGTACTTTAAGACTTAACAGAACCTATTTTTACTTTTTCACTAAGATACCTCTGTCTTAGAAAAAAATCTGTGTAATTTGAGACCAGGCTAGAAGAAATGGACATCTAACAACTCCAACTAGCAGCAAACATCTCAACAAACCTGTATGGTGTATGCTTTTCTAGCATATACTTTTCAGTGCAAATGGAACTGTAGTACCCCCATGAAAATTATGGCATCCTTCTTAATAACAAAATATTTGACAAAGAGAATTATCACAACAGAAGAACACTGCTGACAGGCCATCTTTAAGTCAAATCTTTATTAGACCTAAAATTAATGTAACTAGTTGGGTATGTTGGTTGGTTTGGGGGGTGTGGGATTGTGTGCTTTTCCTGGTGGAAGTTCTTAGATGAACAGTATCTTCCATATGCTTAAAATGAGATGGTCCTTTCTCCCACTCATCTGCCTGCCAGATGGGACAATTCCCATCCCGGCAACATCCACTTGTATTTCAAAATAAAAATTCAAGCTTCAAATTCTAAATATTTACAAGGCATCATCCAAGGACTCTTCTCTTAATGTACAGCAAATTAGACTGAAAACATCAAAAGTTGTTTGTCCACGGACACAAGCAGCAGGTAAAACTTATGTAATAAAAACTTGACAGAAGTCAACTCAGTTCTCAATTTTAAAACATGATCCTGCAATGGCTTACAAAGAGCCTAGCTGGAATTAATTTCTGCATTCTCCAGAATATTAACTTTCATGCAATGCATGGCATGTGGACCACAAATTATCCTGAAAGAAGTACAAACATGCTAATGTGGGATTGCAGAAATGGATTCTGAAGCAGATTTTTCACTTCTTAGCCATAAACTCTCACATTCACTGATGAAGAAAAAAGTATTATGGGCAACTAAATGTTCATCTTAAACACCTGATGACACAGGATGCTAGGAAAGCAAAATACAGACATGCAGATTGATTTATGTCTAAAAGACAGGTTGTAAATTTCTGCACCACATTAAAGTGGAACAAAACCAACAAATCACTTGGGAAGAAAAAAGGCTAAAAAAAAAAGAATCTTTGCTGAACCCAAGCATGGAACAAAGTAGTTAAAACTTAGACTGAATCTCTTTTCAGAATGTTAGGAACCATTTAACTAGAAAGCAGCATCAATCTGAACTATTCCGTATTTTCCACTTACCATCCATTCAGGTTCAGAAGCCTGAATTTCTTCCCCTTGGCCAGGTTTTAAGCCAACCTGAGTATCAGATTTCAGTGTTCTCAAACTACAGAGAGGTGCAGGATGAAACTTGTTCAAGGCTTGATGGAACGGAACAGTATACTCCCATTTTCTATCTCCTGTTAATTTTCTATAGTTTAGATCACCTTTGAAAAAAAGCAAGTTTGACTTCTGTAGATCAGCATACAAATCAGGAGCAACTCCAGCCATACTTGAAAAGTCATGTGGCAAAGTCCAAAACATGTGATCATGGTAAACCCAAACTCCCTTTTTCAAATTGCCCTCCCAGTTTATTCCACATCTAGACATCCACATATGATTAGCTGACTGCAGCTGTTTAACAGTCCAGTTAAAATCATGCTTTGTGGTATCTGAAACATACCATGGAATACTTTTTCCATGAAAATGGATTTCATCAGCTAGCTTTGACGATAACAGGAAGTCAGCCAACACAAAATCACTCACAAGTTCAAATCCAGCATTATCCAGGACTATGTCAACTCTCACATTACTTTTTTCTGTATTTGTTTTTTTGGCTTTTACAAATAGTGACCAAATTTTTTCCATATCATTCACCACAATGTAAGGTAACAGGTTTTCCAGGGATTGTAAAGGACTAGATTTCTGAGAGCTGTCTTCACCGGCTGAAAAAGAAAGGTCGCACTTATTGCCCCACAATGACACCTGGAAGGAGGAAAACCAAAATACATTTGCTAAGTCTCACCATAGTTACATTCTAAACTACACGTACACTAAAGATTTTGTTTGTTTGTTTTCATTTTAGGGTCATGAAGGCTCTAACTCTGCGTTTTCCTTCAAGCTTTAATACAATCCAACTTCTGGTACTGAAATCAGACTATAGACAAGATTATGTGGAAGAAACCAAACAACACACTGTATTTATGCAGGCATCAGAAACATGTATCAGCAATGACAAATATGGAAAATTTAGATCAATAGGGAGATCATAAAGCTTAAAACACAAATATTCTCCATACTGTAATTCCAGAAAATATCAGTGAGAATACAGAAAAAGGAGTAATAAAAGCAGGGTTGTTTCTTTATTGCATGCCCCCAAAGTATTTTAAGTACCCACTAATGAGGTCTTAATAAAGATTCATCAGATATTTGTTGTGCACTGTTGTCAGTTAATGGACTTATTTGTAATCCTACGCTATTTCATATTCTACCCAAAGGCATTATTTTCCAAGAATAATGCAGTTACAAAGCTTTTACCCCACTTCTGGCACTGACTGACTTCTAACTTTATTTTCCAAAGAATTTTAAAAATTTTTAGTGTCAATAAAATGAAATGGTTTAAAATTTTATAGTTAAATAACAAGTAAGTGACCTGGAACTTAATTTAAAGCATTTTAGAGAGAGTGTTAACAACAATAAGCTGGGTTTTCAAATCTATAATGAAGAACAGCAGTATAATGAAAACGTCACATTCAATAAAAGTAACTAAAATTTCAAAATTTCCAGAATAGCAGCAATGCAGTATGGCTGCCAGGATTTCACCACATTTTACACACACAAGAGTCATATTTAATTGCCCTATGATGTTCAGATTCTTTACAGCCTCAAGTTTTTGTTTGACACATAGAAGTGATACTTTAAATTCTTAGGTTAAACACTACTACTTTACCTGCAATAGCTTAAAAAGTTCCTCCTGAAGTTGCTTTTCATTTAGATCCTTGATGTTTTTAAGAAGTTCCTGAAAGTAAGTGCATAAGGTAATAACAGCCTCTTGGGATTCAAAGAAATTTTGTGCCTTTCCTTCCTTAAAAACGTCGAAGTTCTCAATAGGTGGGCTAAAAAAAGAAGAACAAATATACTAACATACTTGCCACATTTTCCAATAGCACACGAAACACACTTGAAAAAGCAAGCCTGAAGCTCAGCTAGATTTTCCACATCTAATTTGTCATACTAGATTTTCACACATCTCAATTACAGCCTGATATCATGTCTCACTGAAACAGATAGCATATGAGACATCTTTATATTTCTAGCAATATATTCTGAAAGTGAAGAAGTGTTCAGTCACAACAATTCCAGGAACTACACATATACAGGGACAATTTTGAACTCTAGTGTTCAGACACAGTGAATTGCTGGCTCAATTTTAGGGTGTGCTGAAATATACTTCCCATACCAAGGTCTCTTACAGTGATATGAAGTTACTCTTACAGCAGCTTTTAACTAGGACTAGAAAATTAACATGACAAAGATAACAAAACAATTCTTCTAATATATAAGAAATATGCTCATTAATTGTGAGACATAATTGCACATACACCTTTTGACACTCGACTGAACTTCCTTCCAAGCATATGCTTAAGAGAAGCTAAGTAATGGAGATGAAGCAACTTAGAGCTTACTAATGAAAAGTATCTGCCGAGTTCTTCAACTGCAATCCAGAAGATTCATCTCATATTTGAAGGTTTTGGTACAAGAGTTCAAATTACGCAACACACCAGTGGAAACAGGATCCCATAACTGTTTGCAACTCTGTAATACTAAGGGCAAATACAGTACATATGGAGCTTTCAATTATTTTTTTTCTTGACAGCCATGGGAACTTAAAACTGCTCATTCCTCCCCCATTACATTGTACTGGCACCTCTCCACAGTACCAGCACAGCAAGTTTCTCCTGCCAAGTTATTTTTAACCAGGATCAGCTCCCAAAGTTCGATGGAACACATGGTCTGCAAATACTGCTGTAGTTAAGATGGTGTAGGATGAACAACAGGGGCTACTTAAGGTGGGGCTACTGCTGTAAGAGACAATTCTCAAACACTAATTTCACATTTCGAGCAGCAAAATAAGTAAGAATGCCCAGCAGATGAGTGGCTCTCACATTCTGTGTTTCAGGCTAACATATGTCTTAAGAAACAATTCTAGAGTGACAAACCTTTTGGAAATGCTAAATAACTTTCATATGTCAATGCACATTAATCTGCAAGAAGGTCCAGCCATACAGTTAAGCTTAAGAGTTTTCATGTAGACCAAGTCACAGATGCTGAAGCATAAAAAAACCCAACTAATAAACTTCAAATTCTCCTGCATGGAAGAGAAAGTATTCATTTTATATCTGAGGTGCAAGATAAGGGACAAGGAATACTGTAAAAGCTTAAGATTTTTTTTATCTTATTCCCAGCTGTCTTCCTTTCTCCTCAAATAAAAATGGGAAAGAACAATTTTTTTTGCAGAGTAATATACCAAGCTGGTAAATACTTACTTCTGTGCTAATGCTGCATGAATCCTTCGATACATGTAACACTCTACAAACAACCAAGGGGACTGAAACCAACTCAGTTCTCCACTCCCATTTGCTAAATTTCGTTGGTAGTCTAGGTACTGGTTCCACAGAGCAGCATCAGGCAGCTCATCTTCTAAAGGGGTTACTGGTTTGTCTGTTTGCAGTTCATTCCGCAGCTTGGAGAGGAAAGATATAGCTCTCTTCTCTGCTTCCACACCCTTCTGAAATAAGTGGAGAACAAAAATTCCTATTCTGAATATTTATTCCTGTAGAGACACAGATCATTTTTTCCTGAAAGACATAAGTGATTAAGTTTTAATTGCCCAATACAAACATATTTTGGTGAATGAAGCTCATTTTACACCCAATATCTGAAAATGAATCGCATATGGGACTCCTTTTTAGAGTTAGCTTTTGGCTTATTAGAAGGGAAAAGAGAACTGAAACATTGCCATGTTCAGAAGATGCTACTGTCCATTAACACTGCATCAACACAATAACCTGAGAAAGTGAAGCAGTGCAGAACAGATAGATCAGGAAAAGCTTAGACAGAAAGATGAGTTACAAAATTAAAGAAAAATAGCATAAGACAATAAATAAATAAATAAATAAAACACAAAAAGATTAAGACAGGTAGGTAATGACTGTAGTAAGAAACCACTAAAAAAAAGGCAGAGAAGGGGTCTCAAGAGTTAGTAGAGGAAAAAATAAACATCTCAAGCAAAAAAAGAGACCTTATTCTTACCTCACCATGTTCTTCAAAAAACTCATTTTTATGTCGATGCAGAGTATCAATAACTTTTGTGAGGATCTGGGGCAGTCTGTCTTTAAGTGTAATATATGCAAAGGATCTAAAGAGGAGACGATCAAAATTTTATTATAGAGAAGGAATGATGAAATATCTTCCATTTTTTTTTTTTTTAATAAATGCAAGGTCTTTCTGCTGGGTTCAGCTGGGATAGAGTTAATTTTCCTCACAGCAACTGATATGGGGCTAAATTTTGGATTTGTGCCGAAAACAGTGCTGATAATACAGGGATGATTTAAATTATTTCTAAGCAGAGCTTGCACAGGCAAGGGATTTTCTGCCTCTCACCACCCTGCCAGTAAGCAGGCTGGGGGTACACATGAAGACAGCACAGTTGGCCCCAGCTGACTCCAGGGATATCCCACACCACAAGGCATTGTGCTCAGCAATAAACTAGTGGGGAGGTCGGCCAGGGGACCTGCTGCTCGGGGACTGGCTGGGCATCAGTCATTTGGTGGTGAGCAGCTGTTGATTTATTTGCATCACTTGTTTTTGTTAGGCTTTATTTCTGTTATTTTCCTTTTCATTAATATTTATTAGTATTTTATTTCAATTATGAAACAAACTGTCATTATCTCAATCCACGAGTTTATCTCACTTCTACCCTTCCAATTCTCTTCCTCCTATTCCCGCCGCAGGGGGGAAGGAGTGAGCAGCTGTGCTTAGCTGCCGACTGAAGTTAAACCACGACACTCTTAAACTTGTGCGCCTTTAAAGCGGCGGACACCAATAAAAACCAACCAAACTGGTCAGGTTCTTAGATCTACTTTTGAAGAGATAAACGGAAGTGTTTTCAGCTAAGGAAATGCTAAATGACTGGCTGTGTAAAAGGCTGAAAATTACAGTTAATTTTAGGATAAAATACATTCTCTTATTGCTCAGTTACCCAGGTATGAAGTCAAGGAAACTTAAAAGCATAGATGCTTGTTCAAAGTTTAAGTGTATCAACAACTAACCCCACACGATTTGCTCTCCACTGCATACGTGACTTAGCATTCCCCAAACACTGCTCACAGGTGAGGATCACAGCGAGCAAACCGTGACCAGCCCAACCGACAGCGGCAACCGCACCAGAAAAGGTTTTTTTTACTTGAAGATTTCTGCTCCGGGACCGTATCCCGGCCGCACGGGCTCGGGCCGCAGCTGAAGAGCGCACCCAGAGGAACGTGACCCAAGCGCAGGCACCACCGGCGCCCCCCCGGCCGCTAACCCAGCGAAGCCGCGGCGCTGAGCGCGGCCGGGGCCCGGGCCAAGCCGGCAGACGGCGCCTACCCCTGCCCCACGGCGCCACCTACCGCCCGCACAAGCAGGCTGAGAACCAGCACCCACCGCTAGCCCAGAGGCCCCAGCAGACTCCCTGTGCCCAGAGGGTCTAGCCGCCCGCCGGCCAGAGGACCACCACCGGGTCCCTCAGCTCCTTCCTGCCCCACCACCCCGCA
>JAOEHX010003248.1:8400-24283 GCA_025448015.1 Bolborhynchus lineola
TGTTTCTCAGGCCACCTGTCCTTGCTTCCACCTCTTATAAGCCTCAGCAGCTCCTTATGCATCCAAGGAGGTCTCCTGGCCCTCCTGCTGCACTTCCTTCTAGTTGGGAAGCAACACTCCTCAGCTTGTAGTAGAGGTGACTCTTGAATACCAACCAACATTCTTGGCTCCCCCTGCCCTCTAGGGCTATATCCCATGGAACCTTCCTAGCAGGTTTCTGAAGAGGCCAAAGTCTGCTCTCTTGAAGTCCAGGGCAGTGAACTTGCTGCACATCCTTCTCACTGTCCTGAGGATCTCAAATTTGACCATCCCATGATTGCTGCAACCAAGGCTGCCCTGGAGTGTCACATTTCCAACCAGCCCCTCCCCGTTTGGTGTATTTCATATCAACTGCTCTTCACTAATATACATGGAAGCTACTGCAATTACAAGTAAATTGCAAGAATCAGAGACTAGATGCTGAAGTCTGCAGATAACACCCAGTGTATCTGTGTAAGTTTACTATGTGAAATATACTGCCTCAGTAGAAACTGTAGGAGAGATAGTGATAGGCTAACATGATTTTACTATTAAAAATACCTAAGAAACCACTGAGCTTAATATATGTTAATAATTTTCTTTCCCATGACACCACATACTTTGTTTCTTTCTGAGCAAACAACACTTTGAAGTCACATTGGTCACCAAATGGTTTACTATTCCTTTTCTGTTCCCTGAGAAAAGCTTTTCCTATGCCTTTGTTAAAGAGCTAAGAAATCTAATAAAAGAACAAAAAAAATCCAACCCAATACATTAAACTGGTTGAAATTAACTTTCGTATTAAAATAATCTTGTCCTAAACCACTACTTATAGACCTTGCCTAAACACAGATTAATTCTGAGATTTAACATTTCTGTTTACATCCTCTTTTAATGTTTAGAGGCAGCTTTTCCAGTACTGTGACTTTTTAGAAGGAAGATTTCCTTTTAGATAGAAATGTTATGGAAGATGGCATAACTAAAAATTTTATAAAGTAGAGAGTATCTGACAATGAACACCAGTTTTGGGGCCGAATGTAACTGCATTCAAGTATTTTTTAGGAACTACTAACATACTATAGCAAATGATGACTAACGGAACACGGCCTTGTATGTAATGTACCGGAATAACACAAAGTCCTACCCATTTCTTAAAAAATGTATATTCTATCCAAAGCTCCATTTCTGGTTCCACTTTTAATTAATTTTTAACCATATTAAACACTGGAAGTCACTAATAAAGATACCGCCACCTGGAAAGTATTTTTGACTGCTTTAACAGAATTGACAAGGAATTGCAAAGGGTTAAGAGTTTAAGCATGTCTTCCTGTCAGTCCTTACGGCAGTACCAAAGAACTGAAACAGTACAGCCCTGGATTACTACTTCCTCCTTCGCTTCCTCCATGAAAATATCCTTTCTTCCAATACTGTACATGTATCCAAATTCCACAAGTAGCACAGGTTTTTAGCACATCATTACTTAATTTTAGACCTTCGAAACATAAATTACCACCAAACCCCTTAAGAACTGATATAAAAAAAGACAAGAAACATATCAATCAGCCTTCTTGTAGCTCTTTCGTTTTGGCAGGACAAATAAAAACCCTGAAATGTCACCCAAAAAAAAAAATCAACTCCCTGTTACACATAGGGCAAATATGAAAATTTGATAATGAAAATCCAGAAAGATACTGGATGTATTGCTGCTCCACTTAAAAGGTCATTTTTAGAAGTACTTTTAAGAAAAGGTCATTTTTGAAGAGATACTGAAATCTCAGACTAATGAAGATTTAAAAGTACAATTCATCAGAAGTGGTTTATAACCCCCTTACCTAATGTGAAGAATCATAATGTCCTGTAAAGAATAAGATATTCCTAAAAAGGTTTTGTGCATGCAATTGTTATTGCTGCACAATATACCTTTACTCCTCCCTCCCCCACAGAAGGGTTGTGATTCTTGAATATAGAACTATAGAATTGTTAGGGTTGGAAAGGCCTTTAAGATCACCTAGTTCCAGCCCCATGTCCAACTCTGCCTTGAACTCAACTGTGTTCAAAATAAATTTTCTCCTCTCCCGGAACAAAAGAAGAAAGAAGAAGATATCAACTTTACAAGCACCAATACCCTATTACTGTCACTGAGAGAATGTGACAAGATGCAGCCAAAACATACCTAAGAGCAGACCCCCAAAACTCCAGAGGTTTTCTGTCCATATCTATAATTGTGGGCCTGATGCAGAAATTAGGAATAAAATAAAAATTTAAAATAAAAACTTTGTTCTAGAAAAGAAGAAAGGAAAAATGGGATATGCAGCAGTAGAACAAACTCCATAGCTGTTTTACACCTTGGGTCCCAAAATTTAAATTCTGAAGTGACACTTACATCATTTGATTTTAACTTGGATAGCACAGGCTGGTATACTTCCTGCAGTGATGTCTGCACTCAACCTCACAACCTGGTTTTGACTGAAATATTGTCCATCTGGCTAATTTGCAGCTTTCATATGACAGGCAATGTTGATCCAGATACAGTAAAAGTGAAAAAATTCACCTTTTCCAATGATAATTCAGCCATTAGAGCAAAACTGTCAGTGACAAAGAGTGATTTATCATTTGAATTTGTTTCTCAGCTTCCTGCCACTACTTGTTCCTTTATATTTCCCTACTAAGCAGTCTTCCTAGCACTTACTTTTCCCTAAATCAGTATCTCACCTGAACCAGAACCACCTGTTTTTTTTCTGCTTACAGTAAACAAAGAGAATGTCTGCCCTTCACTAGACAGCATTTGCTCCAATCCTGTCTTCCCAGATTGTTCATTTTCTAACTTTCAAAAAGCAGGGTTATCAGAAAGTCTTGATCTCTCTGTAGTCAGTACTCTATAAAGAAAAGCCCTGCTGCTTCTCAGAAACAAGGGTGTTTTTTGCTTTTCACCCATAAGCCAGCCCCAAGAGACTATTTTACAATAAGCCCAGTCAATCTAACTGCAGCCTGGATCAACAACGGCAGTTCACTTCCCTCTATTATTCCCCTTCCTCTTTCCCCTCTCACCTCACAGTTGTTCAGTTCAGCCAATCAATCCTTCAACAGAGTGATTATTTTTCTGTCACTTTGGCTTCCTGAACCAGCCCTCCACGAGTCAACCAGTGCTGCACAAGGAAGCAGTGGGAGCACACAGGAAAAAGTCAGACTGCTGGTTTTGGCAACAGCTTGTAGCTAGATTAGCTCCATTATTTTTGTAATACTGCATCTTCAGACACTCACCTACAGTCACTAACATGACAGTTCCTCATTTTTTTCTTAAGTTTTACTGCTTGGTTTTGGCTGTGTTAATTCACATCTGAATGGACAGAGCTGCCTAAGTAATTCAAGTAACTTAACATGATCATCCTACATTGCCAGTTACCAATTATTATGACAGCAGTATTTTTCATAAAATTATATTTGCTTCTTTATTAACAATAATGGTGAACAGTAGAGATTGCCATAAAACCCCTTGAAAGCATCAGTTGATGATTTCCATTCACTAGTGATTTGGAAACCCTTCAGTCTTCCAACTGTCCTTTAAACCCTGAACACAGACACCATTTTATCAGTCATATGCAGCATCCTACCAAGACAGTCACAGAAGTTCATCTATTGAGGAGGAATGCATACAAAATACAGGGCAAGAGAAGATTTGGAAAGTAAAGTAAGCAAGAAGTGTACCTCCTGAGTATTCTGAACTCAACTATTCTGAGTGCAGGACTGCTAAATATCCAGACACTGCAAGAACAGTAGACTGGGGGACTAGGACAGAAGAGCCAAAGCGTGGCTCCTGACTGTTCTGGACACTGTACATTGACCCTTCTAGTAGCTGGGCTATAGATAGCCCGGCACTCCTCTGGGAGCTAGCACAGGATTCTCTCTATTTGCAAGAGATATTAAACTAATGTCATCTTATTTTCAGTGCTTTGGGGAAGAAAATGTAATATTCCACTTAACTGTATCTACCATCTCAAAAAAAAGAGGAAAAGCTTGACACTACTTAGATGTGTAGCGCATTTCTGTCCTTTAAGGCATAACCAGCTTTTCCATCATTCGCCTGTGACTGATATTATGCTAATCGACAGTTAAACAGATCATTGTTCAAGTACAAATCTTTTTCCTATTTATAGAAGTTTCTAAAATATTTCCGGTTTTACAAAAAAAAAAAACCCCAAAACAACAACAAAAAAGGCATGAGCTCGGGACTTTATTTGGATTTAGTGTGAGATTTAAGACTGTGGTAATTTGCACAGCAGACTCAACTAACTTAGTATGTTCATCTATGGCAGATGGTATTTAAATCTGGCTTAGTCACAAGACTAGAGAGCATATCATCCTGACTGCCCTCAAATAAGTATATCTGTGCACAACCTTTCAGAAAAAACATTAACAGTATCACTTCCATTCTCTCCAGGGGCCCAACACCACTGTTAAGCCCTCTTAGTCCATGGAAATATTGATTTCTTACACTTCACTTGCAGTTTTTTCCATCTATTTTATATTTTAATTCTAACAGTCATTTCAAGACTGAACTCAGACTGGGCTCTGCTGACTCATTCATGAACCATGACTTTTTGGCTGTGAAACACTCAAAATATGACCCAGTTTTCATTTAACCTCATTGTTTTCAGTTTTTATACAACACTGAAGTTACAGCTCTTCTGAAATAATCAAGCTATATACACACCTGGCTTGCAACATCCTTTGTTTGACCATAACACAAGATCAAGACACAAACACCGGTCCCTCCTAGCAATTAATATCCTCTCTTAGAGTTAGCATCATTCTGGCCATATAACATCTCAAAAGCAATTGTCTCAGAGAGGATGCAAGATTTTTGTTTGAAAATATCCAAGTCTATAACTTAGGTGATATCTTATCATCTACACATGATACTTCCAGCATGCCTCCCAAACCAAATGCATCTATAAACATGGGTTTTCCTCCCATGTTAGAGAATAATCAACACATGCACTCCGTGAATTCAAACTTTATACCTCTACATTACCAGTAACAGAATAAGGGAAAGGTCTCTTGAAGAAAGGCTATACTCAACAATTTCAGCACTATACCATTTACGACAACAAATTTCGGTAACACCACATCTTCTCAAAGATTTCAGCTATGCTTTCCTGTTACTTTGACACAAAGAACTTAATCTTAAGTACATAATATACAGATGCATACAAAGTAATGAAAGAGTTTTTCACATTCTTTGTGGAGATGTAATAGCCTCTAGGCTATGGCAGGAGAAAGGGCAAATGAGCACATTCAACACTGAACAGTATTTTCTGAAGCTTTACTTCAGAAAATTACTTTTACTACTGTAAAAGGGACAGGGTCGAGGCAGGTGATCCTGCCCCTCTACTCTGCTCTTGTGAGACCAAACTTGGAATATTGTGTGCAGTTCTGGTGTCCTCAATATAAAAAGGACATGGAACTGTTGGAACAAGTCCAGAGGAAGGTCATGAGGATATCAGGGGACTGGAGCACCTCCCCTATGAAGATAGGATGAGAAAGTTGGTGCTGTTCAGCCTGGAGAAGAGAAGGCTGTGTGGAGACCTCATAGCAGCCTTCCAATATCTAAAGGGGGCCTATAGGGATGCTGGGGAGGGACTCTTCATTAAGGACTGCAGTGATAGGATAAGGGTAACAGGTTCAAACTTAAACAGGGGAAGTTTACATTGGATATGAGGAAGGAATTCTTTACTGTAAAGGTGGTGAGGTACTGGAATGGGTTGCCCAGGGAAGTTGTGAATGCTCCATTGCTGGCGGTGTTCCTGGCCAGGCTGGACACAGCCTTGGGTGGCATGGTTTATTGTGAGGTGTCCCTGCCCATGGCTAGGGGGTTGGAACTTGATGATCTTAAGGTCCTTTCTAACCCTAACTATTCTATGATTCTATGATCACAGGTTTTCTTTAGCTACAAGCCTCACAAACATTAAGTCCCTCACTTGCTCCACATCAGCCTACCCTTATAACCTCAACTCCTAAGAGCCTATTGAGAGAAGGAAAGTATTCCTGTATAATTTGCATCAGCTGCTAAGCTTCTGGAAATCTTTCTGCTCAAAGCAGAAACCTCCAAAATAACAGATTTCCTCCTAATTCTTAACTAGTTCCTAATCAGAAAGAACTCTTTCCTCAGATTTCATCTTTTATGCAAAAAAGCTTCTCTTTCCAGAACAGGGAGTCTTACCTGTTGGGTTTTCCTAAACTCTTCAAGTAGTTTTAAGGCCATATCATAATCTTTCAGTAAGTGGTATGCAATGGCATATCCGATCCAGGAAGCCCTTTGTGTGGGGCGCAGCTGAAGTAGCTGGTATCTTGTCTCCTTCAGGAAAAGAAAAGCAATTTTAAAGTAACAGAGATGTTTAAAACAAAGGAAGTTATACCACCTTCATGATGATTTACCACCAGCACAGCTTATATTTTAAAAGATCTTTTAAAAGCCCTGGACAATTTCTTAAATTCTTACAGCACAGGGAAAAGCAACACGTTTCTGTCACATAAATTATGGGGGGCTATGTCCTAAATACAGGAGTCATGGCACAAAGCATAAAATCTGTTTATTGGGACACAAGAGTTGTCATTTTCAAGACTATCTCTTAAGGGCCCAAATTGTTTCCAAAAACAGAGCTCCAAAATCTCAGAGAGGTTTTTCCACTGGAAAACTGCTCACTGCCACTGAAAGACCAGTCCCACTCTCTTCCCATGCACAAGGTCCTCATACTTGCATTGCTGCAACACTTCTCAGACCCCCTTTCCTGAAGCCAAATCATATCCCCTAATCAGTCATTCCCTTTTCTTGCATTAGCAAATTCAGCCTTCTCAGTGAAGAAGATAAGCTAGCACCAAAGCCCACAATACAGCCCTCTGCTTCACACGAAATAGCATACAGAAGAGGAGCAGCGCTCTTCCATTTCACAGCCAAATCAGTTCAGTCATTTTAAAACCACTAACTCTGGTTTTAGCCAAATTTTAAAGTTTTATTTATAACAACAGTATTGGGTCCAAGAAATCAGTCATCATGGGGCAAGTTTCCAACATACTCAAGGGAAACATGAAAGTGTATTTCTCACAAAACACACCTTCACTAGAGACACGCAAAACACCATTCGCAGTACTTAACAGCACGCTAAGTACACTCCTACTTGCTAACCTTTAAATTTCATCATTTTCATTATTTTAGTGAAAAACAAGTTGAGAACTAGAGTTTTACAAGGTGGTCCACAAATCAAATTGTACTGAATAACTGTACTTTAAGTTTTGTTCTCAACATTATATGAAACTCTGCTGCAATACTTATCATGCTTTTCTAAACAAAGAGCTTAAAACACTTTTGAAGCAGCAAAAACCAAGTAGCAACAGAATTACCAACAGAAGACTTAGTAATGGATAGAATAACAACAGCATGCAAACAGAAATAAACGGGAATGCAAAGAGAATACTTACTCTGTACCCTTCTAAATCCCTCATCTGAATCTGTAACAAAGAGAGATCTCTCAAAATCTGTAGATTATCTTTATCTAGCTTGAGTGCATTCCGGTAACACTTGATAGCTTCATCGTATTTCTTATCAGAACGTTGCAGAAGACCATAGACGTGCCAACCTAATGCACATTAAGGAAAATATACTGACAAGTTTCCAAGTAACTGCAGTGTATTTGTGTTACGAAACAACATGACAGGTTCCCTGAGGAACAGCATCCTTACAAATTAAGTTTTATTACTGCAGCTGGACTTTGCTGTCACATTTTAAAATATTATTGCTTACTTGGAAGCATTTAAAGTTTAAAAAAAAAAATAAAGTATCTTCTGTTCAGTCAGGCTCATACACCCCCCAAACACCTAGTTATACAGAACTAAATGACTCAAACTCCGTAAGATCCAGAAGAGATATTCTTAGAGATGTATGGTTTGTAATATACTACTGTAACTACAGCAGGGCTTCTTACTTTTAGAAGTGTCTAACAAGACAATTAGTGTACGAGTTTTACTTTTGCTCATTTGCCTATCAAGCAGTTCCCAGATTTTACAGTAAGAGAAACAGAGAGGCTCACTTTATTCACTGACAAAAGCAAACCTTGACATTTCAAAAGTCAAAAGCCTTTGTCACATTCTCAGCAACTCAGATTTCCACGACTTGTGGATCATTTCACTAGACTTTTCTCTCACGAGCATCATTTTTTATCCTGGAAAGATTCTGAATTCAAAGCATGAAATCAACATATGTCATAGCAACACAGTACACTGTATTTACATTAGTTTCTGAAAGTCTTCTTAAGATTATTTGCAATTATCTACTTTTTGCTATTCAAGGTTACTAGTAGCTCACTGAGGCAACATCTTCCACAGTACTGATTTTCAAATCAGTAGTGGCTCAAAAGCTCTCCAATGTGCTCCTGAAGCAGCAAAAACACAGCACATCTTGGGGAGAGGTACATGCATCCTTCACCTGCTTTCAATTAAGATGACACAAATAACTCAGTGTTTATAATCAAAATATTCAAGAGTTAATATGCTATTGAATTGAAACAGAAGCAACTGTTTCCTCCAAAGATACAACCATTCCTAAACTTAGCATTTCAATGGGTTAACCTGGTCAAGTTAATGGAAGAAACAGAACTGTAAGATTCTTCTTTCTTAGAAAGACTCATGTCCTGAAGTCAATTCTAGATATAAAACTTCAAGCAAAAGAAGACTTGTGAGAATTAAGTCTGAAGGAAACTTCTCAGAGGCAAAAGACCCCTTTTTGCATTTCTACAGGAACACTAAACTCATTTTAGCCAGCTGAAGCCCACAAAATCTTCATATAAATGTTTGAGACTGTTAGGGGAGCTCCTGTCACTGCCTTGAGGACGTAAGACTAGATGGGAAAGGGGAACAAAACAATTTTGTACACAGTTACAGCAGTTGGGTATAGTACTGCTACTTCTTTCTATAAACCCTGCCTTGGCTATTTGAGTTCAAGGATTCAAGACATGGATCAAAGTTAAATGCAGAATCTTTACATACCTGCATCAGAACTACTGGCATTTTAGATTCTCACCTAGAGAATGACAGTTCAGTACAAAAGAATTTATGTGCACTTCAAACATATACTTAAACCAAGATGATGCTTTGAGTAATTTATCAGGCATCATTACCATACCAACTGAATCCAGGAAATCTGGCTTAATTTTTCATAAATCATATCTGTGACCAAGTAATCATGTAAAGAAAAGTACAAACCCATTCAGAAGTAAGTGTATATAGTAGTCAAGACTCAGCATTAAGGAATGTTAACAGCTGACACAATCCACCAAAGCACAGTACTACCAATTATTACAGTAGACAGCTCTGGGCAGTCTTGCATGTGTTCCTACAGCGTCCTGAATATAATACGTAGTTTGACCAGAAAATTTCTGGCTTTCTAAACCATTTCACAATGGCTATTTCTCTACAGACCTCAATACAGAAAACCACAGAATTAAAATCTCCTACTCCTTAGACAACACTGAATTGACCAGGTGTATTTTAAACACCCTCCACCATGACCTTTCTAAAAAGCACAGGTAACAAAATAAATCAAAAGCACCTTTAAAAGTTACCCCAAGAAAATAAGAACACATACATGTATTTCACCTCCTCAAAACCAGCTACTGGAACAAGGTGACTTCAGTGGCTACCCCCTTCTCCCCTTGCCTCTTCCTTTAAACTGAGTAACAGGCATAAAGCTCACATAAAAAAGCACATGCAAACATCCTAGAGAACCTCCCAAGCTCTGCTTAGGTAATAACACTGAGAATTAATAGGCCTGGAAGCTTTCATCAGAACTTCATGGCTAGTCACAAGTCTTTGCAAAGGATGTAGAAGGAACCTTTAATAAACAGCTCAGCCTCACATCTGTTTCTCATGGGCTGGAATATATACTTTAGTCTTGACTCTCCCCATGTACGGGAGCCCCATCATCAGGAAAGATTCAGATATTTGGGCAGTGACATTATGATAGTACACTGGGTGCTCTTAAAGCATGGTAGTAGTAAAAGAGGTTTTTTTGTATTTGTAGAGGAGCATTTGTAGGGGAGTCTTCCAGACAGTTTAAGAGTCAGCATGAACTGTAGACAAGAACCAGTGATGCTGATAAATCCCAATGTGGAACTTTGTTTAGGAATGAAAATCCCCTCCAAACTCTCCCTGACTCCCCCAGACTCTTTTTTATTCCCTGATTCAAGGTGCAAGACTTCTTACACCTAGATTAAAATTGTTTTAGCATTCCTTAGGTATTTGGCTTTTAGAATCAACAAGGTACAAATTGTCTTTGATTGTTCTATGGCATACCTCTAAGTGTATGGAGGTTAGCAGAGTTAACAGGGGTTTTCCAACCTCAAGTCCCCTGAACAAAGGAATGGTGTAAACAGCCATCTCTTTCTCTTACCTACACAGTCATCAGAAAGTGTTTCCTGTGACACTAAAGGAAGATTTTGTTAAAAAGTTGAATACTTAATGGGACAACTTCCCCTTACCATGCAAGTTAAATATATACAGAACAAGTAAGACATTCTGTGCAAATCTGGAATAGCCACCTATTGCGGCTTAAACAGAAGAACTGTCTAAATAGCTGTCAGGTAGTTTACAGGTATGAACTTCCAAAAGACAAGGTCAGAATAGAGTAGTAGTTAACAAGCCAGGAGACCTAAAGCATTACCTAAAATTTATAGTGGCAAACCAGATTGTTTCAGAACACCTCTAGATTAAATTTCTTACACCTTTTTGAGAGAAGGAAATGTTAGGAAAAAGACAGATTTTACAAAGATGTACCATTATAGATCGTCTTTTCCTAAGACATAAATGTAAAAGGCATTTTTCTTAAAGGTTCTGCAAAACTGTAGAAAGGAAAACATAACCTTCTTTCAGGTGTTTGATTACCAATATTCATTGTGTATTACTATTCATATATAACACCTTTACTTTTTTATGCAGATCACATTATGTACTTCAAAACTATGACTTTGTTGCTACATCAGTACATGCAAGCAAACGTAAGAACTCAGAGCAAAAAAGATCAGATTTTGTATTACAAAGGATACAGACATGACTCTTTACATCATTACGAAGTCCTTTACGAACAAATTCATATGCTTCTTCCTTCTTCCCTAAGCAGTTCAGGGTCAGTCCTTTCATTGCCAGCGTCTCTGTAAGACATACCATACACTTATGTTTCTGACTTCCCATATGCCAGTTTTACAGAGCAGATATCCTTTGAAGTCGTTACACAGTGAAGTTCCTCATTAAAAGATAAATTTAGATCAGGACAGCAGCCTCACACAGCTGAAGACTGTTATATGGAAACACTTCCTTTCTTCAAAACCATCTTAAGACCACTGCATATCACCATACAGATGTGATGAACACAAGGAACACTAAGTTTATTAACTAAAAAAAATATGTTTGACTGGCTCTAAGGGAGTTAACTATAAGCTAAAGCAATTTTAGGGAGCTTCTCAATGCATGTTAAACCTCCAGAGTGGGCAGAACAAGAAGAAAAACAAAAAAATCATTAGACTGTGTCATGGCATAAGAAACCAATCTCTGTCACAGTCAGCTCCACTAGTACAGGTTGCTCAGAAAACATTAGTTGAGAAGCGTATTTCCTCCTATGGTGTTTTGGGGTTAAAAGACCTTCTCAAAGTAGAAGCATTTCAATCAAAACTGAGAGGCACAAGGTTCCAAATAATACATTGGTACAACTACTGCTTTTCCTTTTCGGCCATTCTTCAAGTAACACTGTGGGAAACAAGCTGCACTAGGCCTGAGAGCTGCTCCAGATTTTTTTTCTTTTTTTTCCTCTAAATAAGAGGTTCAGCTCCTGCCAGAAGATGAGTCACATTTTCATCATCATATTCTAGTTTTCTTCCAATTCCAATCTTTTCCCCAGTATCAATGGCAATGGTCCATCATCTCAAGGTCAGATGCAACAGCAGTTTGAAGTCTGACAGACCTGTTTGACTGAGTTTTCTGCAGAAGTAGACCTATAGTGAACAATAATCCAAAATGAGACTATGATTTTGGTTTGAAGTTGTCCTACATACACACTGTAAGGACAGAAAAAGCTAGAACAATGCCTTCCCAATAATATCAGGATGCTGGAAAAAAAGAATATCCCCACTGTGGGAAGGAGGGCAAGCTACCTTCCCACACCAGGGAAATAACTGCCCAGCCACAGCAATCCATCTGTTTGCCACCTTCTCCCTAAATTTTTCAAATTCCTTGCCTCTGAAGCTAAGTGTGACAATAGTGCAGCTTCCCATCAGATCATTTCATCAGCTTAGTTCTGCTTCAGCTGTTCATTCCAGGCTCTGCTCCCAAGCTTCAAAGCCATTAGTGGCTCAGAACCCAAGTAGTATGTGGACTGCCAAGGCAGCTAGCTGTCCTGCAGAAGTTTAAGTGGCAGCAAAAACAAAGAAAGAGATGTACACTGAGATGTAATAAAAACAAATGCTAGTGGAGACAAATGCATTAGATCAGAACTGGAAAAGCCACTCCAGCTTTGAGGCAGCAAGAAAACTGTAATTTTATCTCTAGGGAAGTAATGAAGACAAAGAAACAGCAGACTGATGGAAGCATGAAAAGGATTAGCTGAACATTTTGCCAAGATTTGACAATGTCAAACAAGAAAATAATCTTACTGACACAGTACATGCATGCTCAATGATAGGTTACTTCAACAGCAGACAAACAAGAAAAAGTCACTGTATCAGAAGGAAAGATTGGCTGAGCCATGCACAGAAACTCTGTACTAGAGTTAAGACTAGAGTATCTTACTGAGGATTAAGTTGACAGGTTTTCCTGTCCAATTTCTTGTAGTTTTTATCAGAACAGGATCTCCAGATTCTGTCTTTAGCTTCAAGTCTTAGCACCAACAGTATTACAGTTAACTTTGCTCCTCAGAAGTAGCAATTCGGTAAGCAGGACAGAAAATTTAAGAATATGAACTTGACAAAAAAGGCAAGATTTTAAATTCATTGGTGGAATACCTTGATGTAATATAAATAATATATAAATATAAAAAAAGGCTGGGCTTGCTATTAAACAGGAATGTAAGAATACAAGAAAATCCCACACTATCTGACCCAAAAACCTAGAAAGGCAACTTACTTGGAAGCTTCACTGAAGTGCGCTTCCACCACATATTTTGATCTTCATCATCCCACTGCACAGGAGTGTTTGACTGAACTAGGGTGGAAACTTGGTCTGAATGCACAAAACCTGAAGATCCCCAGTAACTATTCAGTCCTAAGGACACAATCATACTCAGCAACAAGCTCTTTTCTTTCCCAATAGTATGGAATAGACTGATTATGCATTTAGGCTCATGATAGGAGAGAAAAAAAACAACAAACCCCAAACAAAAACCCCACAAAAAAAGCACCAATCTTTTGAGTCTGCAGTTACCTCCATGTTCAGCAAATTTTGGGTTAGAGAGGATCATCTTGCAGAACTTGAGTCCATTTTTGTACTGTTTTTGTTCGTAACATTTCTGGAAAAAAGATGGAATATAATCACTGAAATGCATTTAAAACCAGAGTACCTTAAAATTGTATTGCAAAGGCAGTTCTTTCAGCAAGGAATGACTATGGGATCACTAACAGCCTCTAGCTCAATACGACTGTTCCTGTTACATTGCCTTTTCTCAGCATTCAGAACACTACCTACTTTCATTTACATACAGCCAATGCTCCACCTCATGCCCTCTTTTTTATGAAAAGCTGTTAATCCCTTTTCAACAGAAATACGGAAGGCAAGTAGGAATGTCTACTTTCATTTGGAAATTCTTAAAGGAGAGCCAAGTCAGAAATCATGAACTTCTGGGAAGGCTTAAAGAGTCTAGACACTCCTTTCAACATCCTATTTCCCTGATGCAGTGACCTCCCAAAGTAATCTCAGACAGAAGACTTGTTGCTATGTACACTTTCAGGGGGAAGAGAGTAACCATGAAGTTGGAAAGACCTATAATAACCTCAAAAAAATCTATATACAGGTATCTGGGGAGGGAGAATTTACCTGGGTATTAAAAGCAAAACAAAACAACCTAATTTCTAGCTGGAATACTACAGCTAAGGGCTACTTTTAGACTTCTTTAGGTTATCATTCACCTAATCACCAGGTAAACTGGCAAACAATGTGGTTCAACTTTGGGAACAAGATAAAAAAAACCCCAAAAACCTACATGAGTGCCTGGGTCCCTTTGCTTCTTTTGAAAGATGTACCTGGTATTAACAGGTCAGTAAGGTCTTAGTCATTTAAATGATTAGTGATCACTACAGTTGATCAATTTTAAACAAATTTACATCAGCCAGTTAAAAGCACACTTGTCTCAGTAAGCATGAATGACTTAAGGTTATTTGAGCTTTTTAACTCCAAGTAAGGAAAACAAAACCCAAACAAATCAGGCTCAACTTGGCAACATTTTCAGTTAACAAGGTGTATTGTCCTGCTATAATTTAGACAGCTGTTCTCAGTAGGAACAGTGTCATTTCAGTTCTGTGCCTGACTACTCTTAACAGTCTCATAGATCACTCCCACTCCATTAATCTCCCAGGACAGAGGTAAAGTCTATGTTAAATAAATGCACAGTGTAGTAACTGCTTTGCAGCCACAATACATCACTGTGTTTCTCCCCAGGATACAAGCAATACAGAAACATGCCTATGGTCGCTTCTGGGTAATTGGTTGATGTGACTCCAGTCTCCAGGAAAAGACTTAACTGCAGATAGTTTGTAAGCCTTTGCTACCTGAAACTCAATACACTTGCAGTTAACCATGATTAAGCAGAGACTAAACTGTATAATAATTTAGGTCAGCAGCAACCTTTGGCAGTCAGCTACATCACCCCTCAAAACAAAGGACAACTCACCTTGCTATCAGATGAGGCTGCTCTGCCTGGCTGACTGACTCTTGGCAGGACAGCCAGGGAGTTCCCATCAGAGGCAACAGGAACTTTGGCAATTAAAATTTAAACAGCGGTAACAAAAAACCTTTGGGAATTTTAAACTGAGAACTAGTCTACCTGAAATAGACCAGGCTGCAGCAAAACTTGCAGTTCCTTCTAGGAGGACATCAAATTCTCCCATTCACCTATTTTTCTTTCTTAAGACACTTAATATCGTTTTTAAAGAATCATAAGAAAATACCAACAATGATCTAAGCGTGCTTTCTAAACTTATTCAGGTATGCCTGAAAGAGTTAACAGAACAGTGAACACTCATCCATGATTCTACAACTCTTGCAATGTTGTGTGAAACTGCAAATACACAGCAATGCTTAACCATAGAACAAAAGCTATTTCAGTCAAGTGTGCACTTAAAATAGATTAACTTCTTGAGGAAATCACATTTATTACCCCTGTTCTGACATTTTTAGCCTACAGAGTTCAGTCTCAGACCTAGAATATGAACTGAACTATAAACAAATTTCAGATTTTTTAGGGAGAAACAAGATCACATTTTTCTGAAGGCCAACAATGGGTGGAAATAAGTTATGCATTTATACCAATACATTGGCTTAAATGTTAACAATGTAAGAGAAAAGGACTTTGAGCAACCTGGTCTAGTGAAAGGTGTCTCTACCCATGGCAGGGGAGGCTGGAACTAGATAAGCTTTAAGGTCCCCTCTGACCCAAACCACTCTGTGATTTGATGCAATTACTTGGCTCTCACTGGCAACACAGATATACTGAAAGGCTGACAGATTCAGTTGCATGGACAAGCCTGGAGCTTTAAAGTATCCAAACATCATGAAAGGCCTACTTTTAAACTTCTGTCTGTCCAAAACCTGTGAATGAGCACACTATGCTACACCT
>JAOEHX010003255.1:0-24935 GCA_025448015.1 Bolborhynchus lineola
TGTTTTCTTCCACAGTATCTGAGAATACTCTTTTACCCATGGTAGGTGAAGTTGTAACTTGGTGTCATGATGCCTGCATGGTGAGGATCAACACACTGACACTCAGTGCAGGTAGCAGGTTATTTTCCTGTGCATATATATTTCTCTTTCTTATCTGGCATTAAAACCCACTGTCAGTGCCTGTACACAATACAAGTCTTCAACTAATGCATGATATTGTGATTAGGGATAAACTGTAAAGGTAAAATGTGAGTTAAAGTAAGTTTACATTCAGATCATAGCTCCCTGCAGCTTGAGGACAGAAGGGATCTACTAAAGGAATCTGTTGTCTAAGCAGTGATAATTCATTTAGTTAGTCTGCTAGATTACTGGTCTGAACCAGAACACCACATTCACCTTGACTTGAAGAGAAAATAACTCACCATGTGCCTAGGTACTGAGTTTCGGTCCCTAATGCAGTTTCCCTGCCTAGTTTAAACTGAACCTCTGGTGTTGGCTTTTAGCCACTGGCTCTTCTGCTTCCCTCTGCTGCTGTAAAGAACAAGCAGCAGCATCCAGCATTTCACTATAGGAAGAGCTTACTCCCCTGTAATCAAGTTATGTCTGAAGGCCGCTTGACTTAACAATAAGGGCAATATCAGTGAGAGCAGTTCAAGTGCTCCCCAAGCATCAGTACAGCCCTAAATGCTCACCAAGAGCAAGCTGAGCTGAAGTGACAGCAAGAGTAGCTCAGCTGCTGCTCTCTTTTTCCATGCTCTGGAGAGCTTTCATCAGTGAGACCCACCCTTAATGGGTCCCTTTAGTGGATGGGACCGTGGTTTTGAAGTGGTGATAGCTCATGCAGGTTAAAGGCAGTGGTTGCCCCTGGAATGGTAGGATACAAGTCCTTAAAGTAAATTGGTACCAGCATGCCTGTAGGAAGCCTTGGATTCCGGCTTCCAAACGTCTGCATTGAAGGGCATTCAGCTTGAATTTCCTGTTCAGCTATAAAGTGCCTCACAAATCTGCTTGTTCCAGTGGTGGTCATGCCCAGCAGTGAATAGGAGTGTATTTGCAGCCACTAAATCTGCCTGGGGCCTTTCAGACTGACACCCACCCATGCTTGGCCAATCTCAAGGGTTTGGCTTCAAATCCTGCTTTTGAAGGGAGCTTCCAGACATGCCCTAACCTGTGGTCATACCAACCCAAAGGAATCCATGTGCAGTGTAAATGTGTGTGGAGATTGGCACAGCCAGAGGTGTACACCCAGGAGCCTCCTCTTGTGCTGCAGCCTGTGTGCTGGAGAGCATCCCCCATCAGCAGTGCTCCATCCTGCAAGGCTGCTCTGGGCTGAAGGTGATGGGGGGATCTCAAAGCTTAGAATGAATGGGGGAAAGAAGTAATTTCATGCACACAAGAGTAGAAATTAATCCAAGCTGTCCCCATGCAGCCTGGTACCTTCATCTTTCTAGTTATTTGCATAAAAAGGAACATGTTTGGGACACATTTGTTTTACTCTTGCCTTTCCTGCTCTTCAGGGCCACAGCATGACCTAAGAGGAGCCCTGTAATATGTGGGGAAGAAAAGAAAGCAGCTATGAGAAGCAGCAGACATAGGAACAAGTCCAGCTTCAGCAGAAACACGCAGTTTAAAGGGCCTTCTCTTACCCAGGTCTGGGTGGGTAGAGTGCAGCTGAGTCACTGACTCCATTTCTCCTCCTGTGCAGCAGGCTTTCTCACTGGAGTGCCAGAGGACTGCTTTGGCACATCTCTTCCCTTTGTTAGCCCAATGGCTGGTTGTAGTCCCTTACACTTGGCTGCTATTGGCATCATTGGCAGGCACTAGGGTGAATGTAGGAACTGTAGGAGTTCCACCATGAAAATATGAAAGATCTCTCTCTGGAAAGAGGCTGCAGACCTGCTTGATCTTTGGAGCACTATTAGGCTTTGCTGCAGTATACTAGCCTGGTGTGACCAATGTATATGCACATTTCATGCAGTGACTCTTCTGAAGTTCATCAAGTATCTGGGCTATTGCTTTCTGTGTTTGGAAGGCTCAGCAAACCCAGCCATTACACAGTAGTGACTCTTTCCAAAGTTAAGGATACAATCAATTCCCATTTGTGGCTACCTCAGCAAGTAATCTCTTGTTATTTCTTATAAAAACCATAGAACTGTTTAGAGCTGATAGAGAATTTGCCATCTGGGTTGAGCCTGCCTTATGTACTTCCTTTTACTATTTGGATGTCGTAGCTTTTACATTTGCTTCCTGTGTAAACTGAAGTGCAGAGACTCAAAGGCACATTTCACTTGTTATTTGCACCAAATCAGGCACCTTCTGCATCCAACTCTGAGCGTGTGCTACGAGGTGGGAGCTGTGAAGGGTGCTGGGAGGGAAGGTGATGGGATATCCTGGGCTGCAGAGAGCGGCCCGCTGTCCCATGTGGAAAAGAAAGGCTGTTCAGAACTTGGGTATTGGGGCTTTTATTGCTATTTTATTTGGAAGCTGTCAGCTTAAAAGTTTGAGGAAGGTGGAAACCTCAGTCTCATGACATAGGAGCACCCTGGTGGGTTGTAGGAAGAAATGCAGAACTGGCCCTTTTTGCTGCCTGTTGCTGTTATCACTCTTCAATGCTCCTTACCAGGAGGACTCTGCATCTTTCCCACATGCAAGATGTGGGAGAATGGAGTGAAGGCCTCATCCCCTTGTGGTGCAAGCTTAGGGCAGTCTGTGCATAAGGTTAACTTATTTGTTAAATACATTTACAGAAATGCATTTTGAAACAGGAAAGAAAAAGAATGTTTCGGAGCTGTTGGAGGTGCCCCACTCACTAACGCTGTGTATCCTCATTCCCTTTCCTTCCCCCAGCTGCACCTTCTCCTCATGGCAGGGAAGCAAGGGGACCTGGAGGAAAGCAGAGGAGCGAAATGCCATTTGCTGTTGCAGCAGAGGACAGCCTCAGTGTAAGTTGACCTCTTCTTGGTGGGCACTGTAAACTTCAGAGCAGCACCGGTTGGAAATGCTGTAGAATTGGGTGGTCTGCATATCAGTCTGGTTAAAAAGGAACCCCAAATCTGCAAGTTTGGTTTCATTTGTGCAGGCTTTTTCTTAGGTTATCGTGGGTGGATTTAATGGGCTAAATACTTGACTCCTCAAGCAGGTAACAGTGGAGTCACCCGGGAAGTCATCAGGGTTACTCTGAGCTTGTGCTGCACTGAAGTCTGAATCTGGCCATGCAACTTTAGTAAGCAAAGTGAATGTGAACACTCACTGATACAAAGGCCAGGAAAAACCACGTGAGTGGGGACAAGGCTGCTCAGCAGATCGCTGCAGTTCTGCCTCTGAAGGGCTTGTTATTAATTAGCTGTGCACAATAAGTGCTTCTCTGGAGGTGCCTTATCCTCCCTCTGCATCCCTGCCATGTGGAATAGAATTAGTGCTGGGGAGGGGAGAAGGGGGGGGGTATATTTGTGGTAGGTGGGCTTGGGCTGCATGGGTTGGCAGGAGGAAAGTCTCCAGACCCCAATGGGTGGGTTTGCTGTGTGCATTTAAATCCAGAGTCCTGCACTGCTAGGTATCTGCTGTGGTTGCTGCAGTACAGCTCTCAGTTGCCAGTTCACTTTTTCTGGTTGTTGGGAGCCTCTGATGTGATTGTGAAGTTGTGAGTTACATTCCTTTGCAAGAAAAAAACCTGGAGAAACCTTGCATTCTTCCTGATGCGGGCTGTTTTCCGGGAACCAGATGAAATTGAGCCCTGGCACAAGTTTGCTGAAGTGCTCCTGTTCAGTGTATTTCAGCTGCGCTGAAATCAGTGATGCTGCACTGGAAAGAAATTAGGTCCTGTATTGCCTTTCATGGGTGAGCGCTGACATCTCTGTGCCCGCGGCAGGCCGGGAGGTGTCTGTGGTACCCAGCTCCGACACCCAGAGGGCTGGCTGCTCTTCTTACTCAGGAAGAGGCTTGCTTAAGGGCTTGTCTGGACTTGTTCAGGCCAGAGCCTGCCTTTGTCTCTGCGGTGATCCCAGGGATCGGAGTGGATCAAAGAGGATCTGCCTCTGCAGTTTGCAGCTGCTTTGCTGATGAGACCGCCTCGAGAGACCCCAGCAGCGATCTGTTGAACCTGAGCCCTTCTGTCTGTTCAGGTAAGCACAGTCTGCGTGTGTCTGTACTTGTGCTGTGCCTGCAGATGTGCTGTGTGTCTGTGTTAGACACTGCCAGCTTTCCTGCACAGCCTGCTTGTGGCTGAGTGGGGCCGTGGAATGCGGTGGTGGTCTGCACAAACCCGTACAGATAAGTGAGCTTTCAGAGGTCTTGGAAGTCACATAGGGGAATGGTACAGCAGCTGCCTTTGCTAGGCTGCCATGTCAGTAAAGGGTGGTTTACTTTTCCTGTTCTTTCTTTCTTTTTCCCTCTTCTGTAGCCCACTTCCTTCAAGCCTTTCATACACAAATGCCCTTTGGAGTTGGGGATACCGGTGTCCAGTTTTTGAGGGATCTCTGAAAGTGATAGTGCCCAAAAAAGCAGTGGCTAAAAAAGCTCACACGGTCTGACCATGCTGCAGCCACACAGGGGAGGCTGAGGATGCCTCTTAGTAGCCTGAATCTAGCAAGCTGTAAGAGATTCTGATGAGTTAGCCTCTACATCCAGGAGACAAGGTAGCTGAATTGATGTGGCATTAATCACTCTGTGGTTCATTGTCATGTCTAGCATTTACATAGAGGAACATGGAAGCTAAATGCTTAATTCCTTGCTCTTTGCAAGGAGCTGGCAGCTGTTCCCTTCTCCTGCTACACTTGGCACATTCTATCCTCTCCATCCTATTTCCAGTGTTGTTACCTGGCTCAACATGTTGCCTCTGCATTCATTTTGTAGCAAATAATATAGCTCAGATGCTGCTATCACCTGAGGGAAGAAAGCTGTTGTGCTGTGCTTGGCTTTGCTCCCCATTGCCCCTGCTCAGGCTTCCTACACGCTGGCAAAGTGAAGCTTGGCGTTACCTGTGTCTGGCTGTCTGTGCATCACTCGCTTGCCATGAGGCTTCAGGTGTCTGTGCAAACTGTCAGTGGCGTTATCTATGTAACTGTGATAGCACTTTAGGACATGGCCTTTACAATGCTTACAAAGGGCTCGCTCAGTTTAGAACTGAAAAAGACACCAGGAGTCACTTGAGATCAGAGGTAAGGACCAGTCTGTTAAAGCTAATTACCTGCAGCAGCACACATTTGAGCTCAGGGTTTGGCATCATTTCCCTGCTACATTTCAGGGCCATCTCAGCAGAGCAGATGGGGTCAATGCATGTGAGGGTTTTGTCTATTTTGAAGACAGGCCCATCTGTACTTACACTTTATATCTCTGATATAAAATGTGTTCACTTGCAAGCAACCTACCTCTCTGTGCAGCCCGTTTTGGTATTTTATTAGCTGTACGTGTGCCAACGTGTTTTAGTGTTTTCACCTTCTAAGGGGGAGTTTGGTTGATTGCTATTGGCTTCATAATTAAGCGCTGCGAGGACCTCTTTTGCTTTGCTTAGTAGATCAGAGCTAAACAGGACCTGAAAGTGAACTGTAACGTTTGGTTATGTTGAATGCCATCCTCTTCTAGTGATTACTTTTCTCCTACCATCGATGGTATTGGCAACCAGTGATGCTAACGGTGCAGCATTCGAGCAAGGAGTTACATTTGCTTGTGTGTTCACATCTGCAGGTTGCTGCAGGGAGTTTCAGATTGGGCCTTAACCTTTTAACACTGATGGTTCAGTGTACCCATTGGTCAGACTGCAGCCTTTCTAGTCTTTGGAGAACTTGTAGTTTAATAGAGTAACATCTTGTGGATGAGCTCGCATCTAGGATTCTGCTTCAGGCCTAATGACTGCAACAAAGCCACGAGCACAGTGAAACTGTTGGCTCAGGGCTCTGTGAAATGACCTGCTCAGCCTGAATTCCAAGCAGGGTAAGAGGGGTAAAGGACCCTGAAATGAGACTCCTTTTTGTCTTCCCTGCTTGCTGCCCTCTGTACCTGATGCAAGGATGTGAGTGGAGGCAGTTCTGGTGACCATGCTTCTGTCTTGTCACCTCGCACTGTATTTTGTCCCCCAAGAGAAAGTAAATGGACCTATTTTAAATAGCTCCAGAAAGTTGAGGCACACACACAAAATACGTATATGAGGGGTGAGTGATATTAGAGCAGTAACATGAGGGTAAAGTCACTGCTTGAGCAGCACCACTGAATTTGGGGCAGTAATGCTAGGGATGCTTATTGCTTCACCCCTTTGACTCCAGATTGAGATTCCCTAAACTAGTTCTGTGGGTTTCATAGAATGATAGAATAGTGGAGGATTGGACAGGACCATCTGTGTGGATCATCTGGTTCCAACTTCTCACTTAGACACTTTTTCCAGCCTTTTATCTAGATAAGGCTATGAATAAGCTTTAGGGAGGAGGTTTGATCAGGGCAGGAAAAGAAAAGCTCCTCTGAAAACATGAATACTTTGCTCTGTTTTGGTCTGTCCTGTGCCATGGAGGATGGACAGGCTTGTAACATAAGTGATACTATAGCAGATTTCATGCCAATAGTGAGAAGAGAGCTTTTTTTCTGTCCTGGCCTATTGACACCTCAGTGTATGCACCTCCTCTCAAAGCATGGGGAACCAGGGGATTTTTTAGTATGGATTTGGAGAATTCTTCTCTTTGCACTCACTTATACTGTGGCTTCATTTAAATGAGAAACAGAGCATCAGTGCTTTCTTGCTGTGAAAAGATGTGAATCCTCCTTCATAGATACCACAGTTGTTTCTGCTTGTTCTCTACAGCTGGATAGAGAGAACTTCTCTTTACCAGTTCCCTTTGTATGACTGGGATCTCATTTGGAGTATACAGTGAAGCCTGATAGTCCATTTTTTAGGCAAGTCTGTTTCCTTGTATTTTGGAGGTAGAGCACCAGTAATCTTCCAGTAACTGATGCAGACCACTTCTTAATGCAGGTGGAGAGAAGTTAATAACACACAAGCCATTGTTTTGTTTCCAAAGAGGCACTCAGCTGAAGGGGTTGACACAACTGTGGGGCTCAAATTGAAGCCTTCAGTTTGATGTATTTTCAGTTTCAGGGTGTCAGGGTATACCTCATCTGCTTGGGCAGATAAGAGGGCTGGATAACATGCTGATAATAACCCTGATCTTCAAACCTCCCTGCATGCTTTGGTGGTGCTTGGTGAGCATCTGTCAGTATAGAGGACGGTGACGACTTCAGCCAGCGGTGCATGGGGCTCTGGTGGCTATGGTGAGTGACTGACTGAGCAGTAGTGGGCATCAACATGTACGTTTCCCTACTGCAGCTCAGACAAGGGAGAAGCTGTGTTATTACCTTCAGGCAGCAGACCCTGTTCTGACACTTTGCCTCTTGCTTTGAGGCAAAGATGTACAAATAGGTGGGTCTGGCCTTGAATGAAAGGAAAGAGGCATGTCCTTTATAGAAAGGTTCTATAAAGATCCCTCAAAGACCTGCTAAAGGAGGAGCCTGAGCTTAACAAACAAGCAAGGACAGAACTGCTATGACAGTAACATCTCTGCTATGAATCAGCAGCGTCCTCTCCGTCCAAGCAGACTAAACTGAGGGTCAGGAACTTCTTGGGTTGGATAAACTTGTCTTTCCCAAGCCCATCTAGGCTATAACCACAGGGCTTTGGGTTTTTAGACTGAGATACATGGGGCTCCTGACAGCTGTGCCTCTGGGTTTAGGATCTGTGGGTAATGCTTGCGTATTGCTTGGTTAATGACTCATGGGTGCTTACGTGTGGCTTCAGTTATCTGAAATCTGCAGTGCACTGGACTCTGCCCAGGCCTCTCCCAGGGTACTGAGTCAGCAGAAGCCCTGAACAGCCTCATGTTCTGAGCGTATACTGACTGCTGCAGTGTGGAGGCAGCAAGGAAAAGGGGTAACCTTCCTTCCAGGAGCTGCAGCAGCATTGCAGCCTTGGATGGGGCTTCCCACTGTGCTTTACTGCTTTGCACAACTCGCTGCTGGAAAGTAATGGCAGTGGCATGTCTACACTACAAATAAAGAACGCTGATGTACATGGAGTAGCTAGCTCAGCTGCTGGAGGGAGTGTGAAGCTGCTGGTAGACCTGTGAACTGTTGGTGTGAGCTCCAAAATCACAGCTCCTTAAAGATCGTCTCTAAGAGGCAATATGAGGAGAACCAATATTTATGGTGTTTGACACCTGACCAGAGCAGGATTAGCAGAATATTTTTATTCTCCTTAAACCTTTGGGTTCAGTCTGTGTGTTTTATTTAAGTAAGATAAGATACAGACAGGGAATTGCGTAAAGGGAAGGGACAACGTGCAGTAAATTCAAGGTGTGAGATGTGACAGTGCGTCTGCTGTCTTGGTTACACAAGTTCTAGGTGCATTTCTGGCCACTGGGACTGGACTGCTTTAAAGATCTTGTTGTCGATGTTCAGATGTTGCTGCTGGACATCTCTGATCTGATTTGAGAGAGAAGAGGGGGAAAATAGGTAATGGAAGCTGCGTTAAATAGTGGTGTTACAAGGAGAAGAATAGAATTTACTAGGCTGTGGAGAGCAAATAGCTTTTTGCTTGTCTTTGTGTAAAAAGGAAAATGGCTTCTGAAAGAAAGGAAGAAGCTGCACTGGATTTGGCAAAGAACTCATTCCTTAGCTCCACTGCGGAAGAAGGCATATGTCCGGTGTACTGTGTGTGCATGTTTCTTACTGCACAGTGTATGGAGAAATACAGTAAGTGATGTGTGTATTAATTCCATGGCTTTATCTTGGTTTGACGTGAGATTTAGTATTGCTTAAGCCAGCAATATTAGCCATGCCCAGTGAGATCCCAAATGAAGATTCAGTTGGGGGAGATGTGGTAGATTTTAAATATGATGCCTTTTAAGGAATGGGAGGAGAGAGTTGCTGTAGATTTTCCTCATAGTATCCTTAACTGTACCATGTTTAGGGACTATGTCTGCATTTTGTGGAGTAGATGAGTGGCAGACATAGCTGCCCTGCAGGTCTCAGTCGTGGAATAACCTGATCTCCTTCCTGAATTTTCCTTGTTATATCTGAGGGCTTTTGTGCTTCTGAGTGCAGAGAAGCTTGTGGAAAAAAGCTACTGTGAGCACATCTGGCTTCTGTCTGCAACATGATCCCAGGGCTACAAAACTGCTGCTTTTCCACTTGTCACCTGAAGGATGAAGATAGCCTGTTACCCAAATGGCAGTGTCCCTCTGAGCTGAGTGAGGAGCTGGAAATCAGTAGTTAGATGTCCTACAGGTACCCATGCTGACTGGGACTCTATCTTTTCCCCTGTCATTCTATCACTTACCTTGCACGATTTCTGCCTGTCTTGCTGTGTTGTACAGAAAGGAGTTGCTTGCTCTGTCTATTCTCTTAGTTCTGTCTGTTTTAGACAGTCTGTGACTCACTGCAAAGGTATTGTCCCATTTCCTTATTAGCTGCGAGGTTGGCCTGCAGGAGTGGTGGCAGGGAGCGGGGTGGAGTTGCAGCTCTATCAAGAAAGCAGGAACTGGCTGAGTTCGCAGAGGTTGAAGGATGAAGCAGGTGTCTACAGGCTCTGGAGCCTGTCCTCCGCTTGCTTGAGCTGTATCAACCCCAGCAGCAGAAAGCCGGGGTCACCTGGGAGCTGAGATGGACTGGGGGTACCACTGCCAGCTGGAACATCTCCTACCACACAACTGGAAGATGCTGGTAAATATCTTTGCTATCTAGGGTCATGTCTATGTGTCTCCTAAGGAAAGTTTCTGCTGTGTGATTAAGTAAAAGGCAAACTGGAATTGTTGAGCAGCTTGTGTCCTGTGTTTGGGGAATTAGGATGTTACAGGGAGTTTGGAGGAGAAAATGACAGGAAAAGTATGATACTGCTTAATAAGCAATGTCAAGAGCTGTAGCTTAGAACCATTTTCTGGTTGACTCAGTAGCATATCACAGGAATTGCAGTAGAAGGTGGGGTAATGGAATAGTACAGCCCTTGTCTGAGAATTTCTGGAGATACTAACCCAAAATTCAGGATCCACGTATCATAGGACTTGCACCAAATCTAAGTCAGTATTAATGAAATGGATTCTTATAAAAAGGGAAAACTGTCCCTAATGTTTTAAGTCATGAAACCTGACTGGATTTGGAGAATCAAGACACTTTCTCTCCTGCCTTGAAGCTCATAATAGGGAAGACCAACACTTCTTTTGGGAAAAAGGGGAGAATTTGTTCTTGCTCAGCAGCCACCACTGGTGGCTTTAAGATGATTTTACACTGGGGTGCCAGTTCATCCCGGTAAGTGTAATAGATTCGGTTTGACATTACTTTTAATTCCATGGTTTAGAAATAGGCAAGGTTGATGAAAAGAACCTGCGTAAAAGACACTGAGCATCCTGATCTAGTTTTGAAGTTAGCCGTGTTTAAAATGGGTGCTGAACTATCCGATATCCAGGAATCTCTTTCAACCTAAATCCTTCTGAAGTTTCAGACTGTCATTTCACCTCTTTCATTCAAGCTTTCTCCTGTTGCTGAGTTTCACCCACAAATCTCACCGATGAAAATTCAGTTTTGCCTTAAACCAAGAAGCATTGGAAGCTTCCAGTAACAGAGAATCTGTTTGTTTCAGGCTGTCAGATCTTTAGAGAAACTGTGTAATTCTTCAGTTACTAGGTCAGTCGAAGCTTAAAACTCTCCTTGCTGGCAATAGGAGAATGACACAATGCAGGGAATGAACTTGCAATCAATGTGCTTAATTAAATGAAGCGTATGGTGTCACATATTTTAGTGATGACAAAAGGATTGCTGCAGATCTCACCTGGCAGGACTTCTTACCTTTCTTGGAATGCAGTATTTCTGTAACAGGAGAGCATTTCCACCTTCCACACCCATCAGCTTGGTTGGTTTATAGTATAGTCTCTGTAGGCTAATTCCTTGTACTGTTACGTGATTCACCAAGCGATTTATTCCTGCTGCTTTGTCGCCCACACAGATAAAGCAGAGATCTGCATCTAGCCGCTTTACCAGCGCAGGATCGATGTGAGTTGGTGTGATTTGTGCTGACTGGGTCACATCTTTCCAGGAAAAGCACCCAACAGCCAGTGTGAAGTGAAACAGATCATGTGTTAGCTTTTCTCTACAGGGAAAATTGCCTTCCTGGGGCAAACTCTGAGCCTTTAACTGGCAAATTCAACTACATGTGCACAACCATGTAAACTTCAAGGGGCACCTCTGGCCTTTACTCAGGGATGCTAATACACAGGATGGTGTTATTGATGGATTTTGTCAAAGTTCCCTAATGCAGGATGCTTTTCATAAATGCCCAATCATAGTAAATGTACCAGGTAATTGAACTTAGAGGGAGGAGAAAAGGATTTGCTGTTAGACAAGCTGCTGACATGAATAATAGGTTATTGGCCTGCACCTTTGCAGGGGTTTCTTGTAACTCTGAACTAGCTAAACTGTTGGTTTTGCCATAAGACTTCAGAGCTGTTCTCAAGTCAGTCATCCCTAGAAATACAGCTCCTGATCACCTTGAAATAAGAGCCATCTCAAGAGCTGGATATCTGTCTGCTGTATTGCAAATACTTCCTTCCTCTGCAGCCACAGCAGTGAGAAATCACTTAAACGATTCTAGGTCTCTGCAGACGGAATGCCTTTCTCACCCTTAGCTCTTGCTGCTTAGGTTTCAAACTTGAAGGATCCTTGCCTGATTGCCAGCTTGTTTGGCCTCCAGATGATGGTAAATCCCATTTCCATCTGTGGAGGACACTTGTGGACTTCATATCTGAGAAAAAATATTCATGTGTATTATACCAGACTCATGTAATTAAAAACTTAGAGTTGTAGCCTTGTATGTTCTGTGCTGGTGCATCAAAAGGAAGGGTGGGGAAAGATGCTCCTATACACCTGCTTGTGATGAAGTTTCATTTATACTTAACACCATGAAGATTTTTGCCCATATTAAGGAAAGATGGTGACTTTCTAAGATGACTCTGCAGTGATTTGGGAGAAAGACTAATATCTTGTCTTGTGCAGCACAGATGTTAATGTTAATGCAGCATAAGCTCTTTAGGGCTATAGCGATGCATTGTTCTACTATATCACTGTACTGTGCCTAGAACAGCAGCCCCATTCATCTGATGCCTTGGATTGTACCATAGAAAACCATCACGAGCTGCACTAATTTAATAGATATTTTCGAGATTTATTGAGATCTTTGGCTGCCAGGAGCAGGACTCAATGGGTTGTACCTGGGACATACATTAGCATCTAAGATGCTGGCCCCTTGCACCTGAAGGCTTGAGTAGATTTGTTTGGACGAGCTGAGCAGTACTACAGTGGTGTGCTGCACTCCTTCTTGTCTGCTTTGGGTGTTGGGCACATGTTTTTTGGGGCTGCCCTTCCCGTAAGGCTTGAACACGAGGGTGGTTTTGCTGCTCTATGATCTCCCAGGCTGTTGAACAGTTTCAGCTGGATGAGTTGTTTCCTTCTTTCCTAAAGCACCAGGAATTCTTTCAGGTATCAAGGAAGAGGGGAGCTAAAAGGATTTGAAGAATGAAAAGCAGGATCGTTATCCTGCTGCATGGATACAAGGTTATTCCCCAAAGCATCTTTTCCCTGGCCCTGGCATGCTTGGTTTTTGCTAGCTCAGAGAAGAGGTTCTGAGTTCCCAAAACAGCAGTTCTGCGGTCTCATACACCCTCAGAGGAGAATGAAAGATGAAGCAGTATCTTCCTCTTCTGTACCAGATTGTTTTGCTCTCCTATAGCTGTGCTTGTCCCTGACCTGTTAATTGCCTTTGAGATAGTCTGCTTTGTTCTGATCCTGATGGGAAATGTTGGAGGGATGATTAGGTCATTGTTTAACCAAGACAGGTAGTTCCACCATGGGACACGTTTTCAGGGCAGGAAGATGGGAGCTGTTGTCAAGTCTCGATTTTGATGGTTTGGAACTGTTTGCTTTTTTCCTCAGGTTGAAGAGGTTACACTCAAGAAGTGATTTGTTAATTAATCACTGCTGACTCCTGGAACACAGGGAATGGAGCCCATCTTCTGTTAGCACAGTGCCTGGTGGGTATTACTGTTCTCTGTTGTACTGGTTTGATTGGCGTGTAGTTACAGCACATTATTTCACCTTTGTCAGTCTCTTTTGATATTTATGTAGAGGGCATGAGCGTTGCACTGCCATCCTGTACAATAGAAGCCACTGAACTTTTATCTCTTGCAATAAACCCATCAGTTTCACCTTGGGTTACTGTGTTCCTTTTCAAAACGCATATGTTCCCAAATGCTGGCTGTTCTGGAGACTTAGTGGTAGCCAGGAGCTTGGGGTTGTAACATCTGCTTTTTGATTTGAAGTGTTTCCAAGTCGTGCCTTTCAGTTGGTCCTCATACCTTTCTTTGCAGGAGAGCAGGTTTCTGGTGCCTTGGAATATGAAATACAGTTTCACTGTGAGCAAAACTGAGAGCAAGAAAGAACGGAGAATTTCACTTCTCTCTGTCTTGCACAAACCAAATTCCTGAGTTTGTGGAATTTGTAACCTGGTGCATTAGGAGGGGGAATAGAAGGCCTAAATGTCTCAGAATATACAGATGTAGCATTGCCAGTGGATCACTGAAAGCAATTAGAGGCTGCCAAAGGCCAGTCGTGCAGCATGTTTTACCTATATGCTCCAGTGTTGCACAAGAGCCTGTGAGTAATGAGCTGCTTTTGAGGCTATGATGCAAGAGTGAAGGAATTGCTTTGCCCTGAAGGTTGTCTTCTCACATGTTCATGTGTTTCCAGGAACTGAGGATTGCAGAAATGCTAGATAACGCCCTACCTTGTGTCTCAGGCTGTTCCACATATCTAATAGGAAAGTCAAATGGCTTTAGTACAAGTAAGTATTAGTCCCTTCTTCATTTATTTTGCAGATGGTTGAGTTCCCAGTGAGTTATCTTTCTGTCTAACATATCGTATGCATGACCTAACCAGTCCTTCTTACCCAAGATGGGCCTTGCCCAGTTTGGGGGTAAGGAACAGGGTGACTGACAGTTTATGTTTAAGCCTCTTCTCCCTTGAAAGTGGTTTTCTTTTGTGCTGCTGCAAATGCTTCTTCAACCTTTTCTTTGTCCCCAGACTCTTGCCTTCTGTGAATGAGAAGAGAGGAGGTGCTCAGCCAACTTGCCTTAACTTCCCTCCATGTGTGATGCCAGCTGTGAGTGTTTCTTTGGCAGTGTCTTAGCTGGTTGTTGTGAACAATAGTCAAGGAAGCAATCAGCAAGTATACTGCCCTAGAAGTGCTACACATTGTTGGGCCTGCCTCATCTCCCTGGCTTGAGAGGTGGATGGGGATCCAGGTTGGGATGCTGCCGTGTGTTGCACTGGAGCCTGAAGTGTCTGCTGGAGCAGAGGGCTAATATGAGAAATGCCACAGGATGCTTGATGATGTGGTCACTGCATCGGAGAATGCCACAGGATGCTTGATGATGTTGGTCACTGCATCAGAGATGAGATGAAGAAAAAGACAAACGTGTTGCAAGTTGCTTTGCTCTTTCTTTGTCCTTCCCACATGCATCTTTCTGAGAGTAAAATAGCTGTAGTAGTAACACTGCAAAAACGCAACACTAGGGATTGGGAGAAGGGCCTGCTTATAGGAAGACTTCATCCAAGCCCCAGACTCTGGCTGGTAATGAGAATTCAGCCGCTAAACATTGCAAATACATGGAGTCAGGTGCCCCAAAACTTAGCTGAATTTCTGGGGAAGAATTAGTTAGATTTCAATTATGCAGTGAGACTTCTTACCTTGCCTGGTGAAGAGGGGGGCCCTCCTAAATAAGAGGTATTTCTAGAAAGGACAAATCCACAATATGGGGACAAATCCCCCCAGCCTTGGGAGAAGGAAAGTCCTTGCCTAAATCTAGTTTGATTTTCCAGTACTCACGCAGTGGACAAGAGCTGCCATTAATTTTGATCAAACCAAGTTGCTTCTGTATTTTTCTCTACTGCTGTCACTGACTTGGCGTGAGCTGGGTGTCATAATCCAGGGCCATAATCCAGCTCTTAACAAAGCTAGCTATGGCTCTGGTTGCTGCATTTCTCTATGCCTTTTCTTTTTCCCCAGACATGAACATAATTGCACCAGTTACAGGGAGTTGTTAAACTTAATGAACTGTCTGTACTCGGAAGGTAACGGATGGCTAGAAGGGAGCCCAGCATCCTTCTGTTGCCAATCTTCTGAAACTTCATCTCTGCCTTTGCAGGGTGTTTGTCACAGAACAGATATTGTGAGCTCTTACATCAGATTTCCTGATAAAAGACTGCTACTCTATGGCTTTTTACTTTCAGGTTTTTTCCTCTCTATGGAGCCAAAAGTGACCATCAGTTCCAAGCTTTTTGAGGAGAGACACAGTGTGTTGTTATAGGTAACAACAAAATACAATTGTATTTTGCAACAAGAAAATACAATTGGAAGATTGCTTCAGTTCCTCTTTGTACTCTGTGTAAATGCCCTTTCCCAAAGTGCCACTGCTCTGTACTTGAGCCTGAGCTGGGTGTTGGCTGAATGGAACTGATGCAATGACAGGAATGTGGCTGGGATGACAAACACATGGGGCTTGACCTGTCTCACTTCGCATGTGATTGCTGAGCAACTTCACCTGTGTTCATAAAGTCAGTGAGTTTGAATTCCAGGTTATAAGACAATGTTCTGCTCTTCAAGGTTCCTGTACATAGCCTTGCAGTAGTGTTTAAACCAGGATGGCCAGTAGTGAGCAACCATCCAGTCAGCTTCTGTAACCATGTGGGCACTGTATTCCAAATGATTCTGTTAAATGTACTCTTTGCTACCTGGGCAAGAAGCACAACGCAGACTGCTGCTGAATGCCAAGTGGCATTTTGGAGTTCTGTGTTGGGAGTGTGGCTGTGGCTGAACCCTTATCTGGATGAATGGCACTGGCTGTGCACCACTCTGCTGAGACCTGAGCAATCAGTGCTAACACACAGAGAATGGTGATTAACAGTTTACAGATCAAATATTTCATGTCTGCCTTCAAAGAAGGAGAGTGAGGAGTATGATATAGTGCTTTACAACCCATTTTCAGAGTCATATTTGGATTCTGGACTGTAGGTGTTGAGTGTCCTTGTCTGAATGAAAGGAAGAGTCACTCAGGCTCTGTTTCACCCTTTCCCTTTAGCTGAATTGTGTCTTTGCTGCTTTGCACTTGATCTGTTTCAAACAACTTGTGTGAAATAACTTCAGTGATGCTCCTAGCTCGGTAACCAGGGGAGCTGACATGCTTCATGACTTTTCCTACTTGAGGGCCTCATTATTAGCTTTTATATTCCAGTCTTATCTCCATTAAAATCACAGGCTGTAGGCAGACCTTTCTGTTGCAGAGTACAGTGTGCACCTCCAATGCAATTTACAGTAAAATCTACACTCCAAAAATCCTATTATTTGGTCTATTTTCCTACTACTTGGTGTAAGACATGCAGTCCACACACTTTCATTATGGGTCATGAGAATGGCCAAAAAATAGCATTGAAAGATTGCCACAAAAATCACTACAGCATGTCTTTGTATGCTGTGCAAGTGCCCTTTCCCAAAGCGCTGCCGCTCCATACTTGAATCTGAGCTGGGTGACCTTAAGACAAGGTCTTAAATATAGTATATTTGTTCATGGCATACTCTGTTTCATTGCAAATGTGCAATATTAATGCCTTTATTTTTCCCTACACAGCCTCAGCACGAAGGCACAGCCCATATCAATCCCCTAATTTAAATATGAAATGAAAAGCTATCGAAACACTTGGTGCCTGCTTCCATCCATTCATTGTGTTGGCTTCATTCCAGCAGTGTCACTAATTGCATCCAGCCTGCAGAAAAATTCTCATTGCTCAGGGCTTTTTTGAGAGTTGCTGGCTTCAATTCTTGTGTGATCTCTGCAGCCTGACTGCACATTCTTCATGCTGATGGAAAAGTGCTTAAAATGAGTAAGCATCTCTACTTGCACAGAGAAAAGTCATTGGGCTTGCTCAGCAGATCCAGGGTAGGGCTCTGCAGTAGGTGATGTGTGTCCTGTTTCAGCAGTAGTGTACACACACTCTGTTCTGGTTCTAGTGCACTGGGGATGGAGCATGAAAGATGGCATAAACCCAGAGGCATCTTGATCCAGGGGTTTTCAGTTATGCTTACCTCTAGGCTACTCTTCTATCCCAATGCTGAGCCTGCCAAGAGCTGTGTATTTGTTACTCTAAGAGTTGCCTGTCATGTTGGCCTGGTTAATGAAGAGAAGGGGTCTGAGTATTTCAGTCTCTAAAGAATCATGAGCCA
Source organism: Bolborhynchus lineola (assembly GCA_025448015.1). Lineage (NCBI taxonomy): Eukaryota > Metazoa > Chordata > Aves > Psittaciformes > Psittacidae > Bolborhynchus > Bolborhynchus lineola. The sequence goes on from JAOEHX010003255.1 coordinate 17,300, forward strand.
GGTTGGAGTAGCACTAACATGCCGAAGTTGGTACGTGGACACTGAAGCAGGCTGGCCTGCCTTGGAGGGCATTCTTTTATGTCACTCTTGAGCAGCTGAGGGATGGGAAGCAGGATGGTGGGTATTAATATCGAAGTAGCAGCATCAGAGAAAAGCACTGTATTGGGTCTTGCGTAATAGAGATAAAATGGAATTCATGCAGCATATGGTGATTCAAGAGGACTCAGGATGAATTTAGTTACAGCGCTCATTTTGAGTTAGCATGAGGCAGCTTCAGTAGTACTTCACCAATGTCAGCTTTTACTGCATTTGTGTTTGTTATTTGCCACATAAGAAGAGTCAGGGAAAGAGCCAGTGAGTATCTTTACAGCTCCAAATTACTGTATTATCTCTATGTACCTCTACATGTACTGCAATTTTGCTTCGGAAAGCCTGTTCTGTCTGTAATGTGGCCTCCCACTGTGCCTAACTTCCAGCATCACTTTGCATGTGAATGTCAGATTGCTCGCTGTCAGCTGGATAGCACATAGTTGTATGTGTTAATAGAGCTGCCTTGACCCCAGTGCTTGCCAAATCAAACCTTTCAAAGCTGAAAGCTCTGTTTCTGAGGAAAAAAGCCGCATGAGAGTTGCTCTGGTGTTTTCACCTACTTAAGTGACTGCCTTGTTGCTCGGTTTTCTTAGTAGATACATGTGTTTCCTTGTGGGTTTTGCTTTGATTGATTCTTCTACATCTTGTTCAAGTTGTTGTCTGGAAGGGGCAGCTGCTGAGAAGGCTGTCAGTGCTCATTTCAGAGCTTCTTGAGCAGCTCTGTCTGTATTAGTGTCTAACCAAACCAGGATGGATGGGGTTAATAAAGTCAAAGGATTAGACCCTTAATCTGTGCCAGGACTGCTGGAAATGAAAGGTTTCTCTTTTTTTTTTTTCCCTTTCTGTCACATGCTGGAAAAGCAACAAAGGACAAACATGAGGATTTTGGCCTCACTCAAAGCCTTCCCTTAACCACGTTTCCCTGGCTTCCTTTCAGCTGATGCACTAAGGATCAGGTGATGACTTAGGAAAATCGTCTTGGTCTTTTGGAAACAGAGAGCTCAGGTGCTGGTCGAACTTCTGGATGGCTGGTTTTGTCGTGTTGCAGTTCCACAGTTAGGCTTATGTTTCCAGGGAATCAGGTTTGTTAACTACTGGGTAGATGTCCTCATGTATACATAGCGCCTTGCCACTGGCCAGGCCATGCAGAACATCTGTGTCAGTGGAAGGATATGTGCAACGCATTTCACTTTGCATTCCTCTGAGAAGGGTAGGATTTGGATGTCTTATTGCTCCCAGGCTGAGCCCTGAGAAGCTAGCGAGTACAAGAAGCAGTTGTACTGACTTCCTTGACAGGAACTGCATGGTGATGTGAAAACTAAACCGTTAAAGGGGTTTTGCCCAAACTGAGCATCTAATGGCTGATTCTTTGAGTGTCTTCTGGGTATGTTAGGACACATTTACTTTTTTATGGGTGCAATGAAGTTTCTTTCCAGGCTCCTACTTGAAACTACCGCCTGAGCTATGAGCATGATGCAGGGATGGGTAAAGGTGACCAAGGTACATCTGTTGGTGCTAGAGTGTCTGCCTTCATCAGAGATATGGCAGAGAAGTGCTTGTTAAGATCAGGACAGTGGTGACTAGGAAAAATATTACTGCCTGGAACAGCAGTGACCTCTTGTGGGTCGGGAAGATGGGTGGTGATGCTGGAGTCAGAGGCTATTACTCTATTGTGGTTGCCTTAAAGCGAATGTGGAAAGGGAGCTCCGATTCTCTTGAGTGGGTATCAGAAGCAAACAGCTAGAAACAGTGCTCAGTCTGTTCTTCCTTGCATGTAGACGTGTCAGAAAGCTCATTTAGTAGTTGGTGAGATGGGTTTCAAGACAGGAAGAAAGACTTTCTGCGTCCATCGAATACTGGACTGCTTCTCCTCCCTGTGCTGTGAGAGCATCTGAAGGGGAAGTTCTCCAAGAGGAATGTTCATTTTGTATGTTGTTTCCTGACAAGCTAGCTGCTTCAGAGTGAAAACTCCGAAGGTTCTGACTTCCCTGAGCTACACACAGCACTGCCTTTGAACTGTCATGTCTCTGTGGGCAGTTTCCAGGTATTTCTATTCTCTGGACAACTGCAGATTCCATGCGACAGAAGGTGGGAATGTATATTTGGGAGCAATGCTACTACCCTGCAATAGGAAGGTAACAATTTCAAGGTAAGGGGAATGCCACAGCACAGCTGGGTGGTGATGTCCAGCACATGCAGATGTCAAGAAAATGAAGGGTAGTGGGGATCTTTAAGATGTTTTCTGCTTTTTCTCGCTCTTTGTTGAAGCATTAACTCTTCATGCACGTCAGTGGTGACTTCTGTGTGCAGATTTACCATATCCCTATTTCTAGAAAGTAGGGGAAGATCCAATGGAAGATCCTGCACCAGGCCTATTTCTCTGGGATTGCTAAGAGAAAGCTACATCTCGCTTGTTGATCTCCACAACTTAGCAGAAGCTGACAGAGTGCTTTCTTTTAGAACTGGGGAGAAGGGGAATATCTGAATCACGCCTTCGTGGAAATGCAAATTCTGGGTTTGTCTCAATTTACTGCCTTACACGACTTACTGAGCTGTGCTCGAGAGCCACAGCCATCACCCCGAAATAGAAGGAACAGTCAAAAGCCAGGCTCTTCGGTGGAGTGGTTTGTCTGGATGTTTGTGAGAGGCATGGGTGTGTTGTGCTATAAAGTGGGGAAAATGAAACCAAAGAACAACAATTGGGAACACAGCTTTGACCAAACTTCATCTCGTGTCTTTTGGGGGTCATGAAGCCTGGAATAATGGTTAAAACCAGCTGTTAGTGTCAGATTGAGATCAGGGGAAATGCAAGTTGCTGCAACTTCCTTTTCCTATGCAGAACATGCAGAGGGCATCAGGCCCCAAAATAAACTACTTCTAAATGTAAAAGCCTGCTTGACAGAGTGGTAAAGGTCAGAAAGATACATGGAAAGACATTGCTTCCAAAGGAAGTAACTGCCAGAGCAAACGAGAGATGCATTCAGGGGAGCAAGAAGCAGGACACCAAGCCTGGATATAGGTGGGACTTGAGGATTTGGAAAGCTCTGAAGTTCTAGCTAACAACTGCTTGGAAAGGTGTTGGTGTGCATTGTCCTTAGTGGTGATTGTCTGGAGCAGCTGCAGTGAGTTTGGACGGCAGCTGTAAGAGGGCTCATTTGTGAGGTGCTCACAGAACTGACCCTTGCAGCCCCTTTTGTGCTGCGGGGAAACTGGCTTCAATCAATCTGACATAAAGCTGTAAAGGCTCCATTCAGAGCTGGCACCCATCGTAGGAGCCAACGCAGAGCTGGATGCGAGTGCAAAGCTCTCTGTGAACTGCCGGAGTGGGTGGAAAGACATGTCCCAACAAACTGATGTGTCCCCAGGGACTCCAGGGCTCCTTAGGGAATTGGATTTGAACTTTGAAGTGAGAACCAGATGAAGAAAATGGAAAGCTTAAGGAGGCAGTGGAGGTGGCTGCAGGATTTGAGGACAGCCATGCAGCAGAGGAGTGGGACAGGTTGCTGCATGGAAAAATGGGGAAAAGTGCTCTTAAAACCTCAGCAGGATGTGGCCTTCTTATACATCCAATAGGAATGTGGGTTTATTTTCACATTTGTTTTTCTCCAGTGAAGGGGCAATAGTGCAAAAATAGTTTAATTAAAGAGTGGTTATGCCGCAAACCTTGCGAAATGGTGTGTTCAAAATACGGGACTCAAAGGAAGCGATTTAAAATGCGAAGAACCCCTTCTCAACTTGGTAGGTGGGAATGTGAAGCTGAAGGGGCAGCACAGCTGAAAGAAATGCACAGAACCTGAGTGATTTATGGGGTTTCTTCGAAGATCTTTCCATCAGATGTGTTTTCAAGGCTGTGGTCGATGTCTTCAGGGTGCTGAGAGGAGCTTGGGTGGGGGGATAAGGCGCTTGGGTCTACAGCTCAGTATAAGCCTTGTTAAAACCCGAGTTCAGCAGGGCGCCTTTGTGCAGCTAGGAAATGATTGAGCGTGGAGAGAACAAGACACCTGAAACAATAACAGCCCCCTTTGGAAACTGAGCCCACCACTCCACATCAAAGGTGTAAGGTATGAGTTGTCTGTGCAGAAGCCAGCAAAATATCAGGCAAGTCAAACAAGCAAACAAGGAAATGTGTTCAGCTTGGAAGTTGTTTGAAGAGGGGAGAAAAAAGGCACTTTATCAGCAGAAATGTAAGATGGGTTTAACGTGGTGGAGAATGTGTTGTGTCTGCTTATCGGTTTCTGCCTCACAGGTTGCAGGATGCGGCAGGAGTCAGCGCTGGGTGCTTCAAAGAGATGGGGAAGGTGAAGATGATACCGGTGCCACCTCTGGAGGGCGAAGTGTCTGACACTGATATGGGTATATCTGTATATATGTGTATACCTGCACATGAACGGCTCAAACTGAGGTCTGTGAAGTAGAGTTCTGCTCTGTAAAGGGGAGTGTTATGCGCTCTCCTTCGGGATCACGTAATGGTTTGTGTTGGAAGGGACCTTAAAGCTCATCCAGTTCCAATGGCAGGGACACCTTCCACTGGAGCAGGGTGCTCCAAGCCCTGTGTCCAACCTGGCCTTGAGCACTGCAGGGATGGGGCAGCCGCAGCTCCTCCGGGCACCCTCTGCAGTCACTGAACAGTCACTGATGTCTGATAGTTTTCTCTTAAAGGATTCCATTGACACATTTCTCCAGAGAAGGCAAGAGCACAGGATGCTCTGGTGCTATAAATGAGCGGTGTAAACAGTAAGGACTACTCCTCCTCTTTTCATGACTAAAACCATGACCTCATAATGATGGAAAGTTAGAATAATAACGAATAAACTGCTTTACATAGGAATACATATTTGCAGCAAGTTTCTGTTCCCAGCACGTGCGGGCCTGACAAACACATCTCCCCATTTGCATCTGTCCCCGAGGGGGACTCGCAGAGCCCTTAATAACATTAAAAATAACCAAGTGGGCATCAGAGAGTTGTTTGTTTCTGAGAGGAAAGTAATTCTGAGTTGCTTGATGTTCCGATAGAAAGCAAATAATGCCCCTGTTGGCATGGATGCTGGCTCTTGTCGTCCCACTGCTGGTGTTTGAGGCTCATATCGTGATTATCGCAGGGTAAATCCTGGAAAAAATGTAACCACTAAATATTATGCAATGAACCCAAAAATGCCAAACTTTGCACAGAACCTTATTCACAACAAATCATACGACCAGCTGCAATCAAGGTCATTTCAATCTGAAAGCATTCTCTATTGAAATCCACAACAATATTCAGGCCCTGCTCGTTGCCCAACAGCGAGGAAGCCACAATTGCTCTTGTGTGTCTGGATGCCCTAGGGTGGTGGGTGAGAGGATGCGCCCACCAGAGCCCTCGTGCCTGCCGAGGGAACCAGCACACGCTGCACATCTCAGCCTCGCTAGCTGGAATGTCAGACCCAAGCGTGACTCACACAATTCCAACCCTGGCATCAGCTCAGTCCTTTTCCTCCACGACAGCTCCAGGTGGATGCTCTCTATGCTCTGTGGTTTGTGTTTTAAGCTGAGAAGGTGCTTGGGTCCCTCAGGTCACTCTTATTTCATGGACTTCATGTATGGCGTTACCTGCACCCCCATCCCAGGGGCCAGTGCTGAGGCCTGGAGCTGGGCATCGGTGCCAGGGCAAGCTGGAGCTGGAGGTCGGCTGGTCCCTGGGAAAGCTGGCTGCAAGCACAAGGAAACGCCTGGCGAAGGGTCATGGACAGGACAGGAGGATGCTGTGAAACCCATTGCTCGGCACACGGAGGGCTGCAAGATATGGTTTCGTAGTTAAGGCTCAAGCCAAGGCCCCCGGAGACTCGAGCTCGGCTGCTGTGAGCCTCTGAACACAGCTCTGCATTTCCCATCTGGGCAATGGGACAATAACCTTCCCTCGGCACAGCTGAGACACGGACCCACTGCCTCACTACATAAAGCAGCCAAAACCATGCAAAATGCTGGCTGTGCTTTCCTAAGTACACGCTGGAGCTTTGCTAGACAAGACCAAGCAGTTCTCCCCACAGCAGCGCCAGAAGTAACTGCAAACTACCCAGTGTGATTCAATTCCTTCTCTGGAGTGACTAACACCTCTTCTATTCCCATCTGACCTCTGCAGACATCCTGCCACGCAATTGTGTTCAGCTCTGCAGCGAGAGCGATAACCCGGCCTAAAATTAAACCATCCAGCACGTTTTTAATATCAGCACAGGCGAGGAGAGAATTCCTCCCGGCTGGAATCCACCTCTGCTTGAAAGAGCAAGCAAAGCCAGCCCTCAGCACCACACTATTAGTGTCATGCTGGAAATTGTCTTTTCCCTTTGTGAGCCCCTGTTTCAATAGGCTGGCCTAGGAAGAGCCTGTTTGGTGCAAGGATCTTGGCTGCTGCTGCCAAGCGCAGGGAGGTCCCATCACAGGCATCACTTTGCAAATGCAGACAGAGATCCATTCAATGAAGACGGGCAGCTCCAGACGTGAAACACAAGAGCAGATCCCCCCTCCCTGCGAATAACCTGGTGCAAACGGGAGCCTCGTGGTGTCTTTGGCTCTGGGAGCAAAAGCGTTGCAGCAAGAAAGGCAGCGCCGAGCTGCAGCGGGGATATCACCAGGTCCTCTGGGTACAATCGGGTGGCTGCTCCGGTTTCATTCCAATACAGTTTTCCATCAAAATCAACCCCCTGGACTTTGCCACGGTGTCTTTTACACAGCGAATTCCAAATCCAAGTCGGGTTTGGAGGTGCTGAAAGCTTCTTTGCACAGCCGGAGGGCAGCCAGCACTTTGGGGTGCAGAACGTACCTGCTGCCCTTCCCCTGGCCCCAGCCGGGTTGGGGTTTGCTCACCCCAGCAGTGTATGGCAGAGGACAGCTGGGTTGAGGGGACAGAACAATCTGACCTGAAGTGAGAGCTGGTGAGCGCGAAGCATCTCTCAGCGCCGATGCCTTACACTGAGTGCCTGCACGGGCTGCGTGCTGAGCACAGGACCCGTTGTCTCCACGCTCCCACCAGATAACATGGCTCGGGGGCTGCTGATGGCCAGCACAAGTGATGGAGGCTGCCGCAGGTCCCGCGGGCTGGCGCTGGGGAGCCCGCAGCTCGGGGATGGGCCCTAGGGCAGAGGTGCTGTAGTGCCCACACCGGACCGATGCTCCCCCGTGCCCCCCAGCACAGGGGCAGCCCGGGTCCCCCCCAGCTCCCGGGTGGGATTTCTGCACTCCTGTGCTCCCTCTGCTGGTCCTCAGCCCCGAGCGGTTGGCACCGCATCTGCACCGCATCTGCACCGCACAGCACCGGCACCGCACGGCGCCGGCACCGCACAGCACAGGCACTGCGCCCGCAGCGGTCCCGCACAGCACTTGGGCCACCGACACCCCAAAGCACGTCTCCGAGTAAGGCTTTAACACGTGGCTACTGTGAAGATTACACAAACTGCGCTGGTACTGCGGGGATCACTGTATTGAATTGTCACACAAGGGAAGGCTCCTGAAGGGGAGACCTCAGAGCAGCTCCAGGGCCTGAAGGGGCTGCAGGAAACCTGGAGAGGGGCTTTGG
>JAOEHX010003258.1:0-30253 GCA_025448015.1 Bolborhynchus lineola
CTACGGAACTGATGGACAGGGGTAGAGCAGTTGATGTCATCTACCTGGACTTGTGCAAAGTGTTTGATACTGTCCCACATGACGTCCTTTTCTCTAAATTGGAGAGTCATCAATTTGATAGGTGGACCACTTGGTAGATAAAGAACTGGCTGGACAAAGAGATGATTGGTGGGCAGTATTGTCTAAGGAGAGGTCTGCAGTGCATATAGAATTTATGAGTAATGTAGTATCTGGCTTGGGAAATTGCCTTATCCATAGCTAATAAGACTGATTTTCTGAGATTGCTTTCTGATTTGTGATTGCTTTCACTTATTTGAAGCTGAGATTGCTTTCTTTTAGGACCTTTCCTCATTTCAAATTCTAGGTGTGGAATATCATGCTAAGTAGAAAAAGGACTAGATCTTTGAATTGTGCAAACTTGGACAACATCAAGCTCCGTGATGACTTTCTGATGTCTCAGGCCATGTGCCATGGACAGCCCACAGCCTAAAGTTGCTCTCATTGACTAGCAGAGTGCAACATGCTGAAAGCCATGTCCTAGAAGAATGAGTTCAGTGTTGTTTTGGGAACCTAAGATCCTAAACATGGGACACAGTTGAAAGCTACAATTATTTCCTATAGTCTGGTGGAGAATGAAAAAATAAGGAAGAACCTGGTAAATCAGGATGTACAAAATGCATTGAATATTAGTAATAATAGATGAATGAAGTGTTTCCAGCAATAAAATCTACCCAGATGAAAACATCAGCGCTGATTTTTCAGGTCTTATGAAGGGTGTGTGTTCAGATGAGTCTGAAATGCTTCTGATTAATGTTATCAGAAGTGTGACATTTAATTAACTCAATAACACATTGAGCCTAATGATAACACATTTTAATTCACCACAGGCAGCAATGAGCTCTCCTGAGAAACTCCAAAGTTGGAAAGGAGTGGGGGAAGGAGGAGGCCAGAGAGCTGTAGTGCACACAAACACACTTTTTGCCAAAAGAAAGCAGAGTGCTGATTATGTTGTCAATTCCCAGCTCACATCAGAGAGACTTTTATGAGCTTAGAGTACCTGCTTTCAGATATTTAGAACAGTGACCTGTTCTTCCAATCTTAATATTTATAACACTTGTTTGCCACTGCAAGGAGTAACAGCAGACTGCATTAGTTCCTTATTCTTGAGTCAGAGCTGGTTAATGAAATGATGCCTTTTTTGAAATTGAAACCTATTACAAACATTTCTAAAATTGAATCAGCAATTTATTTATTTATTTAAACTTAAAAAGGAAATTTCTGCTGTGTCATTCAGCTGATTGATAAGAACTTATCCAGAAGAAGTAATACAATGGGAGGGAGAGAGAATTACGCCTCTGCTGTTCTGTTATCGCTGGTTTTGCTGGTGTGTAACTGATTAATCAGGTAGCAGCATGAAATTGTCTTCTTCACAATATTTATGTACAGTTAAATGCTTTTCAGAAACATCTTTCTTAGTTAAAATAAATAAGTAAAAAGAGCCAAGATGAGCAGGGACTGTGCTTCAGTATTCTGAAGGCATTTGATCATGCAGGATGCTTCTGTATCTCAGAAATAAAATGAAAATAGGCTACCAGACATTTGACTCTTGTAGGACTGAATTTCACTGACTTTCCCATCCTAAATATGAGTATGAACATGAGTTCTTAAGAAATCTCAGAAATAAACAAGTTGTTCTGCATGGAACCTGCCCAGCTGGATGGGGTAGGGGTAGAAGCTCACAAGTATAAGGGATGCTCTATGAAGGTGATTTTGATGACTCAACCATCGTTGCAAGAAGGCTGCAGGCAAGAAAGAAGCTTGCAGCTGAAATACACTGCAGATAGGGGATGGGACAGGAAACTTGGTCCAAAATACCTAAGGATGGAATGGGGAGAGGTGGCAGCTGGGAGAAAAAGATCAATAGAAGTAGAACAACAGGTTCATAGACATTGTGCCTTTAGAGTGTGTTTTGTGGCAATCAATTAATCCGTACCTATTGAGATTCAAGTCTGGCAGTATTTTCCTGACTAAAATTCAGCCTCCCTGGGTTTCTGCTGGTATTAATCAGGAGTGGCTTCAGATTTAAAGTGGGTGTTCAGTCTGCTAATCAGGACAGTGTTGTTCCCACCTCAGGAAGGGGTCAAGGGTTTGAAGGTGAATGGTCTGAGGAGGATAAGGCTGGGTCCGACTGCAGGAACTGACCCCTAGCAGCTGACTCAAGCCATGGGATCTGTCAAGTGGGGTAGGTCACAACTTACTGCTCTCTCCAGGAATTTTATTTGCAGAGGAGGACTGCAGTGTCCCTGCAGTAATACCATCATTACAATGTAGTGCCGGGGTTACATTTCCCCAGCAAAAGCATGCATATTAAGAAGGGTTTGTGTGCATGGGGATGGGGACTGACCAACGCATTCTGGCATTTGTGAAATGAGTTGAAGGATTGAAAACAATGGAGCCAAGGTCCCTTCTCCGAAGATCTATGAGGGGGCATTGGGTGCCTGGAATCTGATTGTCTTGGGGGGTAGGGGGGAATTGCTCTTTCTTTTCTTCTCCTTGCATGAGAGTGAGAAAGGGGGTGGGGAGGGAAGCAATAGTCACGCCGCCGCTGTGCCGGGTGCCAGGCTCACCACTGCAGTATTGTACTCAATATTCTGATCACCTTGCAAGTCAAAGATCCTTGTGGAGCCTGCAGTGGTGTCAGAGTGAAAAACGAGCAACGCCATCACGCTTGGCCAGGCGGCGGCTGTCTGCCCGCAGCAAGTGCTGGTCTGCAGTGTCTTCCTTTGCTATAAACCTGCTTTGAACAGTGTGGTGGGCTGGTGGCTTGCTTTGTTTCAGTTTTTGTATATGAGACTCTTTCCCATTATGTTTAAATAAGAGATTTCACTGCAGTGGTTCACAATATTGAGGATTGAACTCCTCGCCTTAGGGTCTTGGATTCTTCCCACGATTTGTCAGTCATTTGTGAAGATGCAGGAATGAGTGAGCTCAGTTGAATGTGGTTTTGGATGTGTTTTCTTCTCCCTCTTTTGCTCTTTTACATGGCGAGTGAGCTGGAGGAGGCAGTTTCCCGCAGTGGAAGCAGGAATGCACCAGCATTATGTGTGTGTGTGTCTTTACATGTACATGCGTTGAGGGAGGAGCAGTCTTTTCCATAGAGAGGTATTGCAGTGGCGAGTGCAATACAGACCCCTAGATGCTGCAAACCTAAACTGTTGTCTTTTAGTTTATTTATTGTTCTTGGCAAAGGCATTGCCTAGGCAACCATGGTGCTTCTTCACTCTTGACTGGCGCACTTTGCGTCATCCGGGTGGGACAGAGCAAAGCAGAGCAGGAGCAAGACAAGTGCTGTTTGGCTCAAGATGCTTAGAGGCTGATAGTGCTAGTCAGAGGCTACTAGATATCTGGGAAATACTGCACAGGGTTTTTCCCACGCTGCTTGATCACTTGGAGGTCTGCAGCACTCCCTTGGTACTGCAGGGCTGGTCTTCAACTCACGGCTTGGCTGAGAGGCTTTGGTTGCAGCTTGCGGTTCCCCCTGGCATTTTGGTCATGACAGCTAATCTCTGCAGTGCTAATACAAATCATTCTTTGCTTGCAACATCCTCTGTTCTGCCAAGATGACTTTGTGCCATCTCAGGGAGAGAGACAGAGGGAGTGACCGGTTGCCTATCAGGTTAGATGTTCTATTACAAATATATATATATGTTCTAATATGAATATATATATTACAAATATATATATATGCACACACACACTGAAAATAATTTCCTGAGTTTGTCAGGAAAGATCAGAAATTATACACTTTCATCTTTGGAGAAGCTAGTTTTAGGAATAGGTTTTGTACCAGTTGTCTTTTTTTGACCTATCTGCTTCCAGGGAAGGAGAGTTTGTATTGTCACTTCCATGGTTAGATGAAATGTTTATTTGCCCAGGGAGGATGGGCAAAAGAAGAGCAGGCTTTCCTGCATCTGGGCCAGAGTCAGAGGGCACAGGTTAGCCCTGACCTGGAACATCACATGCAGCACTCAAACTGATCTTGTCACAACAGGCTGCTTGAAATTTGTTGTGAGGAGTATTTGATGGAAGAGACAATAGGCCCTCAGGGGGGAAAGGAGTATGACTGGAAAAGCACCAGGTAAGTGCTGCTTTCTTAGGTGGACAGAAGCATGTGCTCCGCAGGTGGCTACCAACACCGGCCTTTTTGCTGACCCTAATTATAGCCCTGATGCTCAGCTTAAAGCCAAAGGAATGCTCTTAGCTATCAGAAAGTATGGTCCTCTTCTCCCCACTCATGTTTGTACATGGGAAGAGTATCAGCAATTCTTTTAGTTCCAGAAAGATACATGTTCAGACAGTGTCCCCCCCCCCAAGCTCTGTCCAGTACCAAGTAAAAGAAAATTATTCCATTCTAGGTTTGTTTTTCTTCTGTTTTTTAATCTCCCAACAGAGCAAATGAATGAATTGAACTGGAAAGGCAAGCCCAAATTAGTAACAGGCTGCAAGTGTGCCCATGGGCAGCAAACACTGGAGGGGATGCAGGAGGGAATGTCAGTCAGTGAATGTAGGAGCCCAGCTCCCAAGGTGAAGTTGCCCTCCAGAATGCAGGCAGGTTCTGTGTGAGATCAACACTTCCTCCTTGTTGGGAATCATGCGCTTCACTCTTGCTCTGGTCCTGCTTTTCATCCTTTTGCTTCACTGGATTGTAGGGCTGATTGGAGGTAACTGAAGTTAAGGAAGAATGGAACTGTCAGATATTTTGTGAAGAAGCTACTCAAACACCTCCAAATATATTCACTTTCCTCTGTAGACCTCTGGGCACTTGCTCCTTTAACTGCTGCTCTCTGGCAGGTACAGGGGCCCCCTGTAGAGACAAATGGTTTACTGACTCATGTGACTTGTATTTAATATGTAAGTTTGGACTGTAGCTTCAGCTCTATCCCCTTGGCACTGCTCCAGAGATAGCAGGAGGAGGCACAGCTGATCTAAAGAGTTAAATAGATGCAGTCTTGCATAAATGAGCAGAAAGCCGGAAGGGAATGTCCAGGGCAGTTTGAAATCCAACAAATCTGAATACTAAAATCACAAAAAAGCCAGTTTTCAGCAGCACAAATCACAACAGCCTGATGGCTGCTGTCCACCATGCTCAGGATGATAGGTAGAGGGATAAAAGGGTGTAAAGATGACCCAACAATGTAGAACTTTTAATGCTCAAGATGCTCTAGAAAAGCATTGCATTTTGTTGTATCAGGAACTTCATCTCCTCTTCCCTCCCTGCTTTTGCCCTCACTCTTCAGAAGTAAGGAGAATTGGTAGCTCTGGTACTAATGGGAAATGCTATAGACTTTGCAAGGTGAGGAGTGTCCTGTTCACTTCTGAACCATCCCATAGCAGGGCACAGATCGTTAGGCGAGGAAGATGGGTCCAGAGGACTTTTGGAAAGGTTATCCGTGTGCCCTCTTGACAAAGACTAGCAGAGAAACACTTCAGAAATCAGTCTATATGGGAAAAACAGTACCAGCATTTTGTCGTGTTGTTTTTAGGAGGTGGCAGTGGGATACAAGCATCATTCATGCTATTTTATTGTGAAACCTGCATCTGAGCTGTGGTGTTGCTTTACTCTATTTTTTCTTTTGAAAGACCAAGGTAAGCACCTGGATTCTGTCAGATCATCACGGGCTGGTGTGATCTCTCTCTAGCATGTCCGTGTGTCTAACTGAAACCAACTGTACTTCCAGATCTCCCCTTAGAACTGCTGTGATTCTACGTGCATGCTGGCTTCGAGCTGGGGAGGATTCTGAGAGAAACACTGCCTTGATTCAAGTGATTCATGCTTAAATAATGTCCTTTCACTTCCAGAGAGAGACAGTGTGACAGGGACATGTTCTATTTGTTCTGACAGGGAACTTGTACATCAGCTATGAAGGGAATTTGAGCAGACTGGGGGCTCCGGTTTCATTCCAAATGTGACAGGGCTGTGTAAATAAATAATCCCAATCTACATAATTATTTCTTTCAGAAAGTCATCACATCAATCAGACTGATATCAAGGGATGCTGCATGTGGGATTCATGCATCCAATGCTGGGGGTTTCCTGGCCTCGCTGCCTGGGCACTTTGAGCAGGGGTACGGTTTTGTGTGCTCTTTAACATCACAAGTTTTCTTCTGAGGAAGATCAAATGCTTGTATCATTTTCACCAGAAAAATGCCATCAACGGCAGACTTCCAGTGGTGACTGAAAGTGTGAATACTCATGCAAACTATTTCTTTTGCATGCAGTCATCTGGGATCTGGGCCTTTGATTTTCATTTATTATTCTCCCTGGCAGCATGTTCAGTCAGTATGCAGATTACCTTCTTCATTCAATTTTCAGTGGGCAGGAAGACTACGATTAGTTGTATTATCATCAGTGTGAATAAAAAGGAAACACTGAACTGGATCTTTGTGAGCCTGCAGTTGCAATGGGAAGATGCAGATTCATTACACGTGAGTAGGGTATGGAAAAAAAGCTTCAGACCAACTGAATTCTGAATTTGGTTCCTTGCCATCTTCCTCCTTTGAGGAACTTTTTGCCTTTTGCTGTTATTCTAGATCTTCTCCCTAAGTCAGCCTAGACAGGGAAATCATTGAATAGGGCAGAGTTGTATCCTGAGGAACAGACAAGGACAAATAATAGAGGAATGCTGGCTGGAGAAGCAGCCAAATGGAATGCTGAGGAGGGACTATTGTAAGCTAGGCTTAGGCATGTTTTCAAAGAAGTTTCGTATCTAAGCACAGCTGATGTGGGACCTACATGCTGAAGTACACAGCTAAGAAGCTGGTTGTGCTGAAAGACATGAGATAAGCACAACGGGCAAGGGGGATGCTCCTCTGTTTCACCAGGAGGATAAATATATTCATTTTACAAACAGTGGTTTTGGGGATGGGGTAAGGAACTGCATTTTCTCAGGAGCTTAGTTTGCAGTGTTTGGATTGAATTAGCTGCGTTAAGAGGAGGGTTCGGTTTGGTGGAATCTGTCTGTGTGATACCTTGCAAGCTATCAAAAGTAATTGATGTGTTAAGCATACTTGCTTTCCTCTGGAGCTGTTGGAATCTCCAGGCCACACATTCACATGCTGGAACTGATTCTGATACTTCCTTGGTTTAGAAAAACAAAAAGTAATTTCCCTGATTTATAAGAAGAAATGGGATTTGGGAATTCGCCATAACGTTGTGCCATGTTTATGTTTCCATGCTGTTAATAAATCCGTGAGAAAAAGAAATTAAAGACAGACACTTTCTGTTGCCCTTATGCTGGAACATTATAATTCACCAGGAAAAGCTCATCTGGGAGAACCTGGTAATTTCTTCAACTTCATATGGTGACACTTGCATGGCTTAGTAAGTCCTCTAACAGCAGCATGCATTGACTCCCCATGTTGTTGAGGATTCCCAAGGTGCAGATTAGCAAAGTCTCTCATACCCTACATGAGGCCACAGGGATGTAGCATAGCTTCCCAGAAATCACAGTAAAGAAAAGTTATTGTTCCACAAGCAAAGACAGAAGTCAAACTGTTTGGCTTCTCTGAAGACTAGTAGGGAATATCTGAGGACTGCATTCTTAGTAACCCCACTGCAGTTCAGCTGCACGTAGAACACCCTTGTCTTCCTGTTTTTGCAGACACCATGGGATGCCCTCATATTTGAGACTATGCCACTGTGTTGGGTTGATAGAGGTAGAGCAGACACAGCACACAGAGCATGACTGTAATAGTAATTTTCTTAGGAAGCCAGACAAGATGAAAGCTTACTTCCAGTAGGAAAATCCCGCAGTGGGCCTTGTGTGCTTTGATTTCTAACTATTCTTGCTATACAGACGCCTTTCATTCTCCTCATCAGGATGCTCTTCTAAGCTGTTTTTCTTTTCCTCTTCTCTTTCTACATTTTGGCCTTTACTGCAGTTTCCTGGTGTGATGCTTATTACACTAACGAGTTCAGGGAGTCACATGGCTGGTGGCAGGTATTGACCCTACTGTCATCACAACCCAGCTGTCCTGGCTGAGCATCTGTGTGCCTGACACTGATGGCTCGCCTCGTTTTGGCTTTGTAGTCTGTTTTTTCTGCTCTAATGTGGGTATTCTTCACCACTATCCCTGATGAATTCTGTAAAATCTGGACAGCTATCTCATTAAAGCATAGTTTTTAATCACTAGCTTCCTTCATCTCTCCCTTTTGCTTGAGCTGGTAATACTGTACACTACCTAAGCAATGCAATTGAAGAGCTATTTTTTGAAACTGTAGGTGTTCCAATTAATGTGAATAGAAATTATGCTAACTAATCACACCCAATCCAGTGCCAGGGTATTTGGCTATATCAAGAGACCATTCATAATATATTTTATATTTTAATTTCACATTTGGGTATGTAAGAGACCTTGAATCAAGTCTCTGAAGATGTGTCCTACAGAAGCCTGCACGTCACCGTGCATGTTATGTTTAACCTATTCTTCTTGTCCATAGAGGGATTGAATCCCTAATCCTCAGCTGATGGGAGGAACCTTTTTTCACTCCTGATAATTAAACAGGGCTTCTCAAATTTGATCACTTGCACCTTCTGTTGTTCTGGTTCTGGTTCTCTGTTGTTCTGGTGTACAAAATAATTTCCTGTGAGTATGTTTTATAAACATTCTGTTGAAAGTAAGTAAGATGAGCATTTCTTTTCCATCAGATTCCTTTGATCAGGCCATGTCAGATCTCATGATGAAGTGCAAGCAATCCCTTCTTTTTTTTACTGAGTTTGTCCAAGATAAAGCATGTCATCAGTACTGATCCATGGCATCTGCACCATCTCATCTCCACTTGCTGTCTTCCATTTCTCCTGAGCTGAGGTGCTTGGAGGTTCTTATGGATGAGGGACATTTTGCTGGGAGAAGCTTTTTCACCTCTCACAGTGCTGTGTGAACACTGGCCAATGATCAGACTTCTCAGATAAGTTCTGATACCTTCTGTTTTTAGGGATCAGTGACCTAAAGGGAGCAGCCATTTACTAAACCAGTGACTGAAGGAAGCAACTTCAGTATCCTCTGGTGCTGAACAGACCAGATCTGTGCTCATGCATGTGCGCATCTTTTAATCTCATGCTCCCAGTTCTGGGCCTTCTGCTCCCCTCTTTCCCATCCCATCTTCCCTGTCATCATCCTCCATCTCTTCTCTTCTGCCAATCAACTGCCCCTAAGTTCATCAGAGCTGTTGCAGCAGGGTACTGTGTGCCAGGAAAGATTATTCTTGACTGATAGCCAAGTCTCCTGCTCTTGCTCTGGCACGCAGATAAAATGTTAATAGGGCCAAATGCATTTGACACAAAGGGTGAAACTGCAAGTTCCAGGCACAGAGCCTCTCGCTGTCCATTTTGCAGAGGTACAGGCTGGATTCTTCCAGGTCATGTTTGCATGCTAAAGAGGAGCTGACCAGAGACTTTCAGCTTGACAAAACCCAGACAGGAATTTCACCAGTCTGGTAGCAAGAACCTTAAGCAGTGTCACATTCTTGTTGATGGGTACATAAAGAGAAGATTTTCTTCCCTACAGACAAGTTTAGGATTCATGTTTTTCTGGACCATTATGACATAAGAATGGGAAGACTTCAGTGAGAACATCACAGTAGGTTAAAACATGGTCTGTGTTCAACTCTGATCATTGCTGCAAGTGATGAGCTTCCCAGCAGGATGAGTGTAGGCTGAGGTCATCCCAAGTGCAGGAGGAGATGTCAGCATTCATCATTCCTCACAGCATAGTTAGGGGCAGGAAGAAGCTACTGTTCACATTCAGCCAGCCAAGTTCTTGCCAGAGAAGAAGGTCAGGATTTTTACTACGTTTGATATGGCCAGCAAAGCAGCAGGAGAACATTCTTAATTAAGCCCTTCTGAGATAGTATCACTGTGTATCTCCACTGATTGATAGGTTTATTTAGCTTTACTTTTTAATCTTAAGGAGAATCCCAACCTGAAAAAATCCTGCATGAAAACTGTTTCCTTTTGAAGTCCATAATGGAGAACTTCCTCTGTAAATCCTAGATGTGGATTATAACAACTTCTGGCAACTTTCCTTGTTTAGTAGAAATGTTCTCACTCAAACCACAGAAGCAGATACATATGGAGAGGGCATATAAACAAGATGCTGCCATTTGAGGAAGGAAAGTCAGGGAGGTCTGAACTGGTCTGATTATCTACCTTCACAGCTTCTATAGAAACTAGATTATTTAGCTTCACAGTGATATCATAGCAGCAGCACCCATGCAGAGTATTGACTTCCACGTTTCTACCTGGAGCCTCACCCTACAGCCATGGTGATGCTAGATGACCAAAGCTGTCGTCAGGTGCAGAACTACAAGCCCAGTAAGAGGTTGTTTTCTTTTCTACGGAGTATCAAGTAATTCTGCTCCACAGGAGCACACACTTGGTCAGTTTTCATTGTAAATTATTAAGCTCTTGAGGAAAAGGTATTTTTAATGGGGGCTTACTTGCATGTTTTTCAGACAGTATGCAGTTTCTGTCTTCATTCCCTCTCCTTATACACAGTATGAAATAAACTCATCATAGGTTTTATTGATAAACTCTCCTGGTGATTTCCCTGAGTACTTTATTTATCTGGAAATTACTCCAGGGGCTGGAACCTGTATGCTCTGAAATCGGTGGAAAATTCCAGTCCATTTCAACAAACTGTAAGTAAGGTCTCTGCTTAATTAGGGAAAAACAAGAGCTGAGGTTGTCCCATGGGCTGGGAGGAGCGCTGCTGTAGCAAAGGATGGGAAGAAGCTTGAAGACTTTGTATTTGCATCGTGATCTCCAAGGGGATCCCCTGTCCTGGGTCAGGCACAGTGCAGTCACAAAACAAACACTCTGAAGAGCTGTGATCTTAGCTTAGGGCAGGAAGAGAAGTGATGATTGCAGCCTGGCTTGTAATAACTGGAGTGGGTAGGGTTCTTCCTTGGGAATACTGTAATTGAACTATTTCTCATTTAGTTCAGGCAAGAAAGAGGCAATATTTAACATGTTAACCTGTTAGCATCCGCTTAAGCATTGTTAAGGGACAGTGCCAGAACTCTGAGCTCCTAAAATGCTTCACGGGGTGCTTCTGAGCTTTCAGAACTTGTCTGAAAGGATTGCAGAAGTGGATCTCTAGCACTTGCTGCAATTAAAAGGGTCAGCTTTCTGGGATGTGGGGAGAATTGAAGTAACATATATGATTAGAAATGAGCTTCAGGAGGTGATGGGCAAAGCGAGCAAGAGCAGTAGGTGCCAGCAGTCTTTGTTTCAAAAAATCCTTTCCTCCATTTCCCCCTCTGATTCGTTCAGCAGTGCTGGCCAAACACCATGTTTGAATAAGTTACTTGCTGAGAATGTACTAACAACATGATCTGGTTACTTGAATCCTGGGAGGATGATGACTATAAGCAGTGCCTTTGCAAGTGTGAGCCTTTTGAACCTCGTGTTCCTGTGTTAAGGGATTTGTTTATACTGCGGTTGTATGATCGAATGGGTACATCTCATGTGAGTTGATGCTACCAGGCACCCTGGGGAGCATGTCAGGCTTAGCCATGGCGCTTAAACTCTTCTGGTTTTGGAGCAGTAAAGCTGCAGCCATGGGGGTTGGCTGCTGCTGTAGTAGAGCTGCAACATGGGACCTTGCTAGTTTGTCACTCCTAACGCTACCACACGCTGAACACTTACTGGGCTGTCTGGCTCTGTGGCTTCTCTGGAGCCACCATATCACTTCCTATTACCCTTCAAAGCCTCCTGACTCCTCATTATGCTTTTTGCCCTGGTGACTTTTGGCTCCCTTTGACATTAAATGAGTGTCTTGCTTTCAGAGATCTCCAAGTGTTGATCAACTGAGGAAGATCTGCAGCCCACCAGTACGCTGGGAGGAAGAACACGTTCCCTTTCTCACAGCCCTATTCCCTGGGAGGTCTCTAGATCGGGTTTTGATACAAAATGTTGGGTGAAGGTGTTTATGGGGAAGACAGTTTCCCCTAGAACAGATACAGGATTATTGCTACTTTATTACCCAGAGTACATAGGTGTGGTGGCAATTACTTCAATGGGTAATCACTGAGTAATCAAGAGGTAATATAATTAGTACCTGGATGCAGAATGTATAATTACTGTGTTATGTAGTGATAGGGTATTTGCCAAGCATATCTTTCTTAGTTAACAAGTAATTTAAGAGAATTTACATGGTATTTGTGTCTGAGAGACAGGAAAAAATCACCCAGCTGGGATCTCTGCAGAGAACTATAAACTTCCTGCCAGCAGGATTTGCAAGCTTTTCCAAGGCAAGCAACATTGGAGGAATTTGCTTTCTGCAGTTCTTTTTCCTCACAATACAGAAGTTCTCTGTCTGCACAGCACTACCAAAGGGAATTTTATTCTTTATTTCCTGCCATGTGAAACGTGTGGCAGCCATGAGAGCAGATTCATCCAGAAAAGAGATAAATGAAGAGAGAACAACTCATTTAACAGCAACAAAAAAACCCCAACTAGTTCAAAATAGGGTTTCCAAGCTTTGAAATGTCAGAAGAAACTGTCCCATCTCCATCAGAAGCTGAGCACTGAACCGTTTCACTGGAGCCAAGCACATGGGACCTCAGGCAGGGCTATGTGTCCCCACGTGCAAAGGTGGGAAGTAAGGCTTCATAGGGTTCCCAGCGCGTGGTGAGCATGACTTCCTTCCTAAATGTCATGAGCTGCAGGGACTGTTTCGGCAGGATTTCTGCCCTATGAGCGAGAGGTGTACTGCAGTGGCAGCAGTAGGGAGCAACAAAATTCATGGTTGTATCTATGCTAATGACCTGCAGTAGCAAAACAGACATTTGCTTCACATGGCCTCCGTTAAAGCGCAACAGCACCTTCAGTGTTTCTCTCAGTAGGGGAGTGAATGGTATCTGCTAACTGTCCTTCTTGCATTTGGAAATACCCTGCTTATGGTGAATCGTAAAATGTTAGAACTGAGCCCTCATTTATACAGGGACCACAGTGGGGGATGCGGGACAGGCAGCATCAGATGACATACATCATTGAGGAAGCTCTTTTCATCACTGCGCTTGACCTTAATTACATTATATAGTCCTCTCCAGAGAAATCTCCAACACTTCAGGCTTCCTTAAGGTAATACTTCATCTTCTTTTTCATTAAGTAGCAACTATTCTTTAGGGCAGTTTAACATCCTGCTTTTCCTTCAGCTGGTAGTGAGGTTGTACTCCTGCACATGCTGAGTATAAATAGACCAAGGCTTTGGTATTTTAGCTGTTATACGCTCTTCTGATAGCTTTTTGGTTTTGTTTTGTAGCATTCATTTTTGGATGAGTGGCTCTTTTTTACAGATCTCTTACAGCCAGTGCCAAAGAGATAAGCCATAGCCACCATGTCTTTTGCAAAATGAACTTGGCTAATCCTTTGCATTTAAATCAGTGCTCACCTCTCTTTTGATAAATACAGCTTATGCTCTAGTCCCAGAGAATGCAAATACTTTTTGCAGAAATAGAGCTATCCTGACTACTTCTCATTATCCTGCTTTTATTGCCAGGGATCCTGAAGCTTTTTACTAGCTCTCAAATCAATAATGCTGTGACATTCATACATTTCTCAATGCCACTGTGCATGGTACAGTATGAAATCCTGTGCTTCTCAGGGGCTATACCTGATACTGATACTTGTGTACTCGTATAATCCTTTTCATCTAAAGTTTACCGATCTTAATTAAGATTTACAATGC
This sequence comes from Bolborhynchus lineola, assembly GCA_025448015.1. NCBI lineage: Eukaryota > Metazoa > Chordata > Aves > Psittaciformes > Psittacidae > Bolborhynchus > Bolborhynchus lineola. Next base: position 13,753 of record JAOEHX010003258.1, read on the forward strand.
TGCTGTGAAGTGGAACTTTGTGTCTGGGCAAACCGAGGGGGCCAGATGTTAGAGGGGAGGATTTCAGAAAAGCTCAGGCTTTTTGTCACATGCATTCAGCTCCCAAAGCAAGGAACTCCTTGGCAGCTGAGCTGCTTCACAGACAAAAGCCGCCTTTCTCTGAAGTCAGTACTGGACCCAGGGACTGCAAACCGGGTGTACCGAGACCCACCTTTGGTGACATTCATCCCCTTCTCCTCTTGTTCCATATTTAATTTTAAGGAATCTATTGCACCCAAGCCTGTAGCATCCCTCTCCCTCTCAAATCTGGGGAGGTTTTCTTTACAGACTTTAAAAATAACTTAATAAATAGCTATTTACTAAATAGTGACAATAACTAAATAAATACAATCAATTTGATTCACTCTAGCTTCTGGAAACACTATGCTGGAGACAAGGAGGCTTCCAATTTCCTACATGAGTCACCATGTTCTTGGATTCAACCTATCAAACTATATCAGCAAATCATATTATATAATGTAATATAACAAGACACAACTGCCTGTGTTTAACCTAGACAAGATTAAAAACCATGACCTACCATGGTCATTGGGCTGTCCTGGCAAAATTGTCATTCTCTTTTCCCTCCAGCTGCCCACCCCTGCTGTCCTCCCCAGCCTGGTATGGTGGAAAGAAATGTGTCACTTTTAGGAACAAAGATCTGAGTATGTTGGTAACAGGGAAGCAAATCCTGCTTGTGCCACTTCTTTGTTTTGGAGGCTGACTGCTCTAAGGTCTGGTCCAGGGTTTTATGTTTTATAATTACACAGAACCAATTCCCCCCAGTTGAAAACTGATGTACACACTGTGACATGGGTGGGAAAACTTTTGAACTGCTGATGCTGACTTGCATCCTACTTCTCACACGTGAAGTAGGAGAAAAAAGGATGTGTAAAAGTGGTGAAAAGTCATTTTCCTTCAGTGGCACAGAATGAAGGGATTTGGAGTCTTGTAGCTAGGTCTTGCATTTGCTGGGAGGGGATGAACTGGGGGGGTACTACAGCAGTATGCTCCTTTCTCCTTTGCCTCTGGCCTCTGGGGAGGCAGAAGACGCTCTATGCCAGTGGTACAGAGAGCCCTGCAGCAGGGTGAGGGAAGCAAAAAGAGGTGTGCTGAGTGTCCATGGCTTCAGTATGGGGACATGCAGACACCTCTTGCCTGTCTAGGGACACATCCTAGCTGGCCTTGATCTTGGGACAGCCAGGAGACAGCCATCATTCATTGTACCCCTTGTAGCCTGGTACCTGCATCCATCTATCCCAAAAACGTGACTGCAAAACGTCCCTTCACTGAAGTAGTTCAGCTGTGGGGATTTTTACTGATTGATGGCCAGTGTGAAACAGGAGCTTTCCATGCTGGATTTGAGAGGGAAGAGCTACGAATAAGGTGCAGTTCCCTGCGCCTGACAGTTTTCTCTTGCTATAGCAGACCTGACTGCAGGGGCTGCATGTGTTCAGGCAACATCTGAGAATGAACGTTGGGAGGAATGAGGTTGTTTCTGGGCTTTCTTATTTGCCTTGGAGACTTCCCCTTTTCTCTCCTAGGACCCAGTGAGCAGCAGCAACCCAGAAACTACTTTAGCACCCAACAGACATTTCTTGCCATAGGTGTTGGCCTTGGCAGTGAGAACATCACATACTTTTGAGGGTCTGAGATCAAGCGAGAGGAAGAAGAGAGGAGCAAGGCTTAAATTTTAAGGGTGATTGGGAAAATTGTGCTTTAAGAATCACAGTCCAAGGAACAAATGTTACGGAGCAGGGGAACATTAGTGAAATGCATGATCTGGCAGGGCTAGAAGGTAATCAATCGAAGCTGCCTGTCTGGGCTTCTTATCAGCATTACAGTGATGCACCTCTCCACAAAGCCATTATGGAGAAATGTCTCAAGGGAGGAGATTTTAATGTGTTTCAGCATGAGGTAAATGATCCCATGCTGACAGAGGCTGGCACTCTCTCTGTGTCAGCATCCTCTATGAGCAGCCAGTCCACAAGCAAATCCATAGCTAGTCCTTTTTGACCCACAGCAAGGAAGCTGGCATTAATGCTGCTTTCCTACCAGTTACACTTAAAAAATAGAAAAAGCCAAAACTGCCAAACAAGCCCCAAGCAGCACAATCCTCAAGCTGTGCTGGAACAGAAAGTAATTAAGAAATATTTTATATCTCCAAGCGGCCCTGAAATTTTTATTCCTGTGCATGAAGCTCCATAGGCTCCTCACAGGCAGCTGCTGCTGCATTTCAGTGCAATAAATCCTGTTGCCTTTGGAGCCTGACAGCCAGTTCGGGATGTGATCAGAAAACCAACGGGCTCTCTCTGTAAGGCTTAGTCCTTGCTTGTATCAAGTCTGCATACACCAGCCAAGCCAGGGTGTGCTCCAGGAGCAAGCCAGTAGGATAAAATGCTGATCTTTCTTGGGAAGATAAAGGTCAGAAAAGATGGGCAGTGGGGTGAAAAGGGGAATTTGGACAAATAAGCTCACAACTGCAATATTCTCACTCCAAACTCACTAAGCCTCTGTCCTGACAGTGAGTGGTTATGGTCCTGTCAAGGTTGACAGGTCCAGAATTGAACTTACCTGGAAATAATAGTGTGCTTTAACCTGGCTGCCAGTGAGCTGTCTCGGTGCCCCTCCATGTGAATGAAATCAGGTGGGCCATAGCATGGGGCTGTTGCCTGGTGTGGGGCTGCAGGAGCTGGGGTTTGGAGCTGGTGTCCCTGGGGGTACCTGCAAGGCAATGGTAAGTGTCTGCCACCTCACCTGTGTAAGCTCAGCTGAGACCAACTGTCCTGCACTGTTGGCAGCTGCTCTGGGAGAGAGACAAAGAAGTAAGCAGCCTGGTTTTCTTTCTCCTACTGCTAACTCTAAGAGAAATAATTTCTAAAACGGTGACCTAAATTGTTTCTAAAACTGTTAATTACAAGGAAATCTCTAGTTATACCTTTGTGGTCCACAGGCTTAATTCTTAATGAGAAGCCCTATTCCCTTTGTCTCATTAATCTTATTCTCCAAAAGCCTCAGAGAATGACTGGGCTCGTGCTACACCATCTTAAAGAATCTCAGCAGAGCAGTCTATCCACCTAACAGCTGGAGCAGCAAAAATTATTACCAGCTAAACCCTTTGGTAGCACACAGGCACAGGGCAGGGACAAGACTTCTCTGGTTCCTCACTGTGAAGGTGATGGGAATGTGACCAAGCCAGGTAGGTTCCACCAAGCTCTTGGTCATGAGTCAGCTTGCAGGTTGTGGGTTTGGTTTTCTTGCTTTTCCTTACATTTGTCATCAGGTGAAGTGAGATGGAAAGGATGTTCTGAGGGGCATGGAGAGAGGTGGCTCCATCCACCTTTTTGTGTTTCAGAAGAGAAGTTATGATCCCATTTTGCTCTTGAATAAGTACAAAAAAACCCCACAACCCTCATTATTTTTAAACAGTCTTAACTTTGACTGCAGTTTTAGACTCCATCCTTATTTTGAGTTTTCCCTTTTGTAGCTTAGTACAAGTAAAGTTTTCAAAAGGACAAGTAATTTTAAGATGAAAACTCCATCTGTTTAATTTAGAGCAAATCAAATGGGATAATTAACTTCAGTTGTTATTTCTTTTCACTAAGGAAACTTTGTCAAAACTGAAAGATTTTCTTTAAGCACTTTCTAGAGTCTCAAAGGCTTGACCTGGAGGGTACCAGGGTACCTTCTCTTTGTGGATGATTTTATTCGTCTTCAAGTGTCCATAAACAAAGTTTTCTCATGAGGTTTTCACTTGAGGAATGTGGAGGAAAGCAAAAGCCCCAAAACCTTGTGGGAGATACCGATTGAAGGGTGCTTCTCCTGCATGTGTTGAAACCTCAGCTTCTTCCTATTGTCCCAGCTGCATTGTCTGAACTGCAGCAGCTGCCAACCAACTGGCATGGTCAGAGCTCTCTGCGGAGAACAGGCAGCTGCCGTGCTTAAAGTCCCCCCACTTCTACCCCTCAGAGTGCACTGATAAAGGGAAACCAATTAAATCCATCTCTTTACTGCTGCTCCTTTTCCTCTCTTCTGTTTTCTTTCTTCATCTTTTTTCTCCTTATGTGTTCTTTCCCCTCCACCTTCCATGCATGAACTAATTGACGTCTGATCCATTCAGAGGTTTGGCCCTAAAAAGTAACCTTCAGTTAACTGCTCACATAACTTGCCTGTCACTTTTCATAACAGTCAGGGCATCATTTTTGCAAGTGTTCAACAGTAAAATTACTGCTTTGCTCTTGTCAAGCAAATGAGCCCTGAGGCTTGTGTGAGAACCATTAACGACGCCACAGCGGGACTGGTGCACTGGGCAGCCTGCAGAATCAGGCTTCTCAGCTCGCTGTGGCCCTGCTGAGCAGTTTAGGTTTAATTAACCTGCGTTAATGCCAGCTGGGATAGCATTTCTATGCCTCCTTTTTCAGGGGGTCAAATGGAGCTGGAGACATCTGCTGGTGTTTCAGGTGCCCTGTGTACGTGGCTGGGATCCTGGCAACGTTTATGTCTGTGGTGTGATAATAAACTCTGCTTATTATGCTCGTAAAAACCAGTGGCTGTAGCCTTGGGCTTTGTCAGACTTGCTGAGCTGCTGGAGAGAATTATTGATAGAACACAAAGAAGTTACAATGCGTGGTGCTAGGATACATGACTGTGGTCTGTGATGTGTGTTTGTAGGGATGGCAGGCTGCAGCATTTCTGCGGGGTTCTGCATTGTGTGGGTATTTTGGTTCTACAGAACTGTGCATTTCTATGTAGTAAATTAATGAAGTTTACTTGCTAATGGAAAAGAACTCCGAGAATGGGGTTTGTCTTGCTGAGTGTGCACCCAGCTGCTATCAGAAATGTGAGCATCTACCACAAGAATGGTAGTACCTAAAATTGAGAGGTTGCTACTATCACTATTTCACTGAGGAGTAACAGTTAGGTGGCAACTCCACACCTGGCATGAAATTAAGAGGGTTCTGAGGTCTTGAAGGCAACTGGCAATATATAAAAGTGGGGCTCATTTGTAGATCTTGTGGGTGCCCCATAACACTGTGGCTTTGGACAAGAGCTGGGATGTGGCAGCCCCAGACATAGGCATGGAGAAGCTTATTTATGGGTCACTTGATGGTAGATGGCAAAGTAAGCACTGAAGCCCCTTTATGCCCTGCGTGCGGTGCTCTTGGCACAGTCAGCAGTGACTTCTCAGAGGCTTCCACAGGGGAGTCCACAAAAATGGGAAGGGAATTCACGGGTCAAGCTCTGCTCTGGTCAGTGAGCTTTTGGTTTTTACATTTATGGGCTCTAACACCTTGTTGGTAATTTTTGTTTCTTTCAATCAGGCTTTTAATGCAGCTCCTGACTTTCATACTTTTTACCATTTTTTTTAAAGCTATTTCCCTGCTGCTATGGATTCCCTTCCCATTCTATTCCCCACTGAGGCTGATATTTCCCAAGGTCTGTTGGTGCTTAAGGAAATAAAATCCCTTTACTGCAACCCTCCTTAGCTGGCAAAGCTGTATCTCTTCTAATGGGAAGCCTGATGCTTGGCATCCAATGTCATGGGGACAGGAAGGAGATTCGGTCCTGATTCCACAGATCCCACGTGTGATTTTGAAACGTGATTTTCCATGTCAGAATAATACTTAAGAGTTGAGTCCCATTCCCAGAGTCCAGGCCAGCAGCAGATGACACAGTTGAAGCGGCAGCAGGCTTAAGACAGCTCAACCCTGATCCTGCTCCCTCCTGGGTCTGTGTCCTTAGAGTACACTGGTGAAAGTTATAGAAAAGCTGTGGCATAGCCCCTCTGATACAGAGCTCTGCCTCTGAACTGGGGTTGTTCTTGGTAAATGGCTGCACAGTAAAAATAACCTTAGTTAAAAGTCTAACAGTACAGGGAGCAATAGGACCAACAACACTGGCTTTTCAGATGGATTGGGCTTCATTCTTGATGATGAGCACTGATGAAAGCTTTTCCAGTGGTTGGGCTTTCTATAAATGTCAAAGGGTGGAGGTGTTCATTTTCCTCTGAGGATCTTTCTTTAACCTACTCATTTTTCAACTGTGTGGTATTTTGGAGACTCATTTTGTTCAGTAAAACTGGCTTTGAACTAACTATTGTGCTTAGGTTATTGTGCACAAGAAAGAAAAAAGTGTGTGTCATAGAGAGCCTTATCACACAGATCCTATTTCTTTAAGGAATTAAGCTTCAGCAGGCCACTGCTGGATCCAGTACCATTCCTTTTCTGCAGAAAAAAATGCATTGCTTAACTTCCTTCTTGTCAGTTTACCAGTTGCCTGTGCTAGAAGGAAAAAAACCTCAAGAATCAGAAAATCAGGCAGACCTCCCTGCATGTGAAGTTCAGACAGGCCACAGGTTTTGCAACGTGTCTGCCAGAGCTGGAGTGATTGCATCAATATCTCTGATTCCCCCCTGATTGCTCAGTGACCGGTGTTTGTCTCACTAGGAGAGCAGACAGCACTGTGTACCTTCTTGCTCCACTGTGAAGAAGGATGGGGAGATTCATGTCCTCATGGTCTTGCTGCTGTCTATATGGGGCCTGAGTAGGGTATAACTGCTTTTAGAGAGGGGCAAGTTTTGATGTAATGCTTTCTAAGCAGCTGTAGGACAGTCCCACAAAGAGGAAGGAGTGTGTGGTCAGATAAAGCTGCTTTGGCTTTGACTGCATTGTTGGAAGGGGTTTGGGAGATGATGCAGAAGACTGTGCGGGTTTAAGTGGTTGGTGCTCATGTTTTCAAACATGCAGGATTCAAAAGAGGTGAAAACTTGGTCTGGCCACACTGGCACAATTGAACTGTTGAAATTGAAAAGGAGGGAGGATGATTTATTGCCTGCATTGTCTGCTTGCTTAAGTCCTTGGAGATAGAAACAGTTCTACTCTAGACAATGTATGAGAGGCCTTGAGCCTTTTAGCTAATGCATAAGGTCCACCTTGTTTGAAGACTTGGAGCAGGTAATTTTGTTTCTGGGGATGTCTGGACCTTAAGATACCCCTCTGTGGGAGCATAAGCTGAAGGATATCAACAATGTGTTCAGAGTGATGGTTCCTATTTCTGGGAACCCTCTGTGCTGCCTCATAGGCACTCTTGCTGCTGCCCTCTTCTTCACGAACCATCCGCTTATGTTTACTTGGTAGGGATTAGGGAGGAACTTGCCATTCCTTATGTCAATATCACAATGCACAAACAGGCAACCATCTAACCCCTTCTTCACCATTGTGAAGATTAACAGATCAGAGTGACAAGAAGATGGTTAACAGCAGCAGCAGTGGCTGGAATGGCCAGGAAAAGTTTTTCAGTGTTGTAGCATCACCAACTTGCTGTTTACCTTTCAGAAACTGCTCACAGTTGTAAGATGACTGTCCTATCAATAGAATTACTCTACTGCTAGCTTCTTGCATTTTACTTTCAGGCTGGAAGGGCAAAGATGTGCATTTTTTGAATAGTACTTTCTTGTGTCTTCATGTAGCTTAATGAGCGAATGAAAGGAATTACTACAGAAGTGGTCATTAGCACATATTTGCATAGGTTAATTGTATGTGGTAATGAAAGATCAAGTTGATTTTCAATAGGACTAATGATAGAGACATCTTCATGACAGTGCTTCATGACATCTTTCCTTGGTATTGGATTAAATTTTTCAGGCCTCAGCAGGCTGTAGCTGAGGAATTTATCAAGAACTCTGGATCATATCAAACCTTGCTTCTGTAGCCCTGGGTGTTTGACTCTGTGCTATGCACGTTGGGTGTATTTATTGAGTTTACCATTGTGGTCCAGTGAGATTTCTAAAGAGGGAAACTACCATCATTCACACCCAGAACTATTCTGGGTCTCTGGTGAATCACTCTTGCAAATTTTCATGAACAAAGATGAAGAACAGATGGTTTTAAGAGCATCTGAGTACTTAAAGCCTATCTGTAACAGCCATAATTTGATTGTTGTTCACAAAGGTCCACAGTTATCTTGTTGCCTAAGGTAAGTATGAATGGTTGGAAATTATCCTGCTTTTCCTGGGGTAAACATCACTTTGCTTTGGTAAACCACTACTCCTACCCGAGCAAGCTAGCTTAGAGCTGGCTCTGTCATGTTTACATTAGTCTGCCGTCTGCCACCTACACCAAACCTCCCTTTGGCTGCAGTCCAGGGCTCTTGCAGGCTTTGCAGATGCTCAAGCACCCCAGTGGCTGCAGGATGGGAGTTTAAATAAAACAGAGCATTGATGTGAAGATGAAATTAATTAATGTCCCTGCTATTAAATTCCTGTCTCTAAGGGAAGGCTTTTATTTTGCCTCTAAGATGGCAGTGTTTCATTAGAGAAAAAGATTTGTAGAGCTGAAGTTTTGGAACACTTTATTAGGTTTATTTGTAATAAGCAACAGTTGCATCATTTTTCTTGTAATCTTAGTAGAGTGCAGAGTTTGTCCCTCTAGTTTTTGATAAAAGAATTGCTATGAAAAACCCACTCTTGTGAATTCTTAGGTTGCAACAGTCTTATCCGTTTTTTTAAGGATCAGCCCCTGACCGCTTCCACAGCAGCTGAACAGCTCAGTGCAGCAGACGTTCTTTACCCGACTTATTTATTTCAGAAAGTGTACGGGCAAAGCTGCACACACTTTCCAGAGAACATATCAGCTGTGATGAACAACTCCAGTAGCAAACTGCTGTCTGCAAGGAGGAAAGGACCCTTTCCTGTGTTCTAGCCTTGCCGTTTCAGGTGAGAGGTAAATTGATTTTGTGTTGTTGGAGGTTTGTGTATTCCTTGTTCGTGGATATACTGAGAAGCAGAGTGAGTAAATAAGTAAAGCAGTATTTAGAAAAAAAAACCTGGGATATGACTTGGAACCCTACAGAAGAGTTGCAACCATTTGTACCCAGGGAGAAATGGGTCCACAGTTTTTACTGTGTGCCTGTCACCCACTGGCCATCCTGCTGATGTTGTCAAACTTCTTTTTCTTGGCATTACTAAACTAAATTGGACAAAAGGCTTCTGCAGGAGTGGAAAGGTCAGGGTGGATTTGCTATGGTCAGGAAGTTTGTACAGCAGCTGCCCGTATGACTCCTAACTGCAGCCAGAGCTGTCATTTTTTCACTGTCAGAAGCACTACTTTAAATTAAATAAATAACCTCCCCTACCCCCACAATAGACACTTTTTTATTATCTGAACTAGAAGAAAAAATGCACCTGGAGGGTAGACAAAATTTATTTAGAAAAATAGGAATGGTGAGTATCTGCAGATGATGAAAAAATTTCCCAGTCCTTGGGGTTATTTGATCTGCTAATTATCCACACTTCAGAACCCATTACTCACACTTTTCTGCTCTCCTCCAAGAAATCTATTTGGCAGACATGTATATGTGTATTCTTATAGTCTTCTGTGAGATCAGCAAGAACAAAAGAGAAGAAAATTTCTAGCTGTAAACTACTAATAAAAAGCAAACACACAACAGCTGTCTTTGTTTGATGTTTGCAGGTAAACAGATGGAGACAGAGATTTCTGCTATCTCAGTGTCTTGAATCAGTGTTTGCAAACTTGCCTTTGCCCAGCTAAACGACCAAGGGCAAACTGCAGCTCTGTTTGGAAGTATGTTTGGCACACACAGTGGTAGTGACTCATGTGTATGAACAGCAGCAGGGGTTTGGATCTCCTGCACCTTGTTACTATAATGCCAAGTTATTCATCAGCACAAACTCTGTCCTGCACCCTCTCCTCCAGAAAAAAGCCAAACTGAGGAGGCCTTTGGAGCTCTAATTTTTGCCAGGTTTAATCCAAAGCTAGCTGTAAAGATTACCTTAGAGTGAAATGGGCTATGGATCTATGTAAAATCACCCAGTGCAGCTAGGAATCAGACCCTAATCTATGTATCACATTTTACACCAGGAGTATTTTGCAGTATCATGCAGAAGGCCACCTTTATGATGCAAAACTGCTGGTGAAATAAGATCGTTCTGTTTTCTGAGAGAGTGATCATAGCTGTGAAAGGAGTTTAAAAGGATTGGAGGTTTGCTGGCTAAGAAAGTGATGTTTTGTATATGTCCTAGTTTCTTCTTCTGCTGTATTGTTGGGCAGATTTCTTTTTGTTGTTAATGAATTCATATAGAGGCATCTTCTTCATCATTGTAATACACCTCTTCTAATCATGCCTTGACTCTTTCTTACGGACTTGGCTTGACTCTTTCTTATGGACAGGTACCTTTGGTCATGACATTGTTGGAGTGACATTACATTTCATTCATGTAATGAAAATGAAAGAAAAGCCCTTGATATCCTCCAGAAAGAAGCATGATTTTGGCTCTGGTACCACCAGCTCATGCTGGAGATGGTAACTGAATAAGTAGATGGAAACACAGGGGAAAGCTGAGAGAGTTTGTTTGAGGCCCTGTCTCATCCTCCTGTGGGTTTGTCCCTCCACCTGCACATCTCTGCTTCTCATCCTCCAGTGCTGTGGATCTACAGACTTTCTTGGATTCCTGCAGGAGCAGGAATTAGCCAAGAAATGGGCAGTTTTAACTTACTCGGTGCCTACTCAGTGGGTGCCTAAAGCAGGGTGTCATTCATCTTGCCCTGATTATGGTTGTGTTGTAGTGAATGTGTTAAAAATATAGCAGCTACTATCTGGTTTTGAAAAACATGGGGATCTTCTATCAGGATAAATGTTTCCTAAAGTGTGTGGCCTCTGTGACAGCTACAGGCCTAAGAAGGACTTAAATGATATACACAGAGCTAGAATTGACCTTTACCAGACTGGATTTCACTCTCTGAGCTAGAGAACAGTTTGCTAAAATGAGATTTCTATTGGTTCTCTCTATACGCTGGGAAATACATCTTGCCTGCTTGGATCTATATTTTCCTGAGTGCTTCATTTAAACTGAACTCTAGAGGCAGATGGCCACAGGAGTCTGATGATAGTTGCAAGACATATTTCATATCCTACAGCTGGCAAGAGGGGACTAATAGAACTTTAGGTGGCTCTGGGTAGAAAGTAGAGTGACATTATCAGAGTCCATCTATGCCAATGCTATTGTACTGTATGTTATGTCTTCTGCAGGACAGAAGCTGAGTCAGACGTGATTTTCCTAGGCACCAAGTGAAAGCAAAGTAGAAACAAGTTTTGAGGGACAAGGAAGAAAATGTTCCACATCTAGAGGTGCTGGTCCAAGGTTATAGATGTGTGCATTTAAAGGATCATGCTGAAAGATCACAGTTTAAGAAAGTGCACTCCAGACTATAGAATTTTCTTCTTTTTAATACGCTTTATCTGACTGCTGGTGCTCTTTCAGGAATAGATGCATATGATGGGAATGTTTACATTTTGATGAGGTAGGTTTGTCATCCCCCAAGACAGCAAATCTGCTAAGGCTACAACAGCAGACTGTCAGGCCAATGAGCAGTTATCCTTGTCAATCACATTTGAGATAAATTGAATCCGGTGAGCTGTGCGGTGTACCTCAGAGAGAAGTTGCATCCAAGAAGGGAGGATCCAGCCTGGAAAGAATGAGGAATTAGGGAAATGCACCACTGAGTTGTATTATGTTGCAAATATGACTTTCCATGTGTCAGTGACCCAAGTGTGAGTACACTGAGGTCTGGTTATTTCAAGAACAGGCTAGGCAGCTGAACATACTGATCCTCCTGGGTTTGTCAAACTTATCTGCAGCCCATGCAGGATGGAACAGGAGACAAAAGGAATGTTCTGATTCTAGATGATGATAGTGTTTATTTTCAGGTAGGTCAGGAAGTCACATTAGAACTGTGGTAGGGAATAGTGCTTTGCAGAAGGTCATGCTGTAGACCAGTGAGCTTTGCAGAAGGTCATGCTGTAGACCAGTGAGCAAGGGACCCAAAACTGATTTTCTCCATTCATGCCATTTGTCCAGGGCACCTCAGCCTAGCTGCAACTCAGCCCATACCCTCATAAAACAGTGGCTAAACTCCACCAGTAGCATAAACTGACCTTTCTATAAACCTGCTGTGCTGCTTTATATCAATTGAGCCTCTGGCCTTATCATTTTTAAATGCCACTGTTTGCCAACCTTGCATTGTTCCTGCAAACCAACTGTGTTAAGAGACGATTATTAGGGAGAACACAGTAATTAATACTGCTGATAATAACCCAGAGGTGTAATTTAGCTGCCTGACTTACACTAAATTCCCTGGGCTGGAGAAGGAGTGGAAGAAGAAAAGATACCTGCTGAAGTCTTTTGCAGAAGCTTAGCTCTCCGCAGGAGGCAATCACACACAGAGAAAACTGAAGCCCCTGAAGTCTCTCATGAGCCGCTAATGATTGCCTTGTAGACAGTGATGGCATGTCAGTATTGATTATTTTCCTATTATAAACTCCTTCCTCTTGTCCCTTTCTGCCATGATCTGTTGGGTAAACACAGGAAGCAAGTAAGTGCAGCTGAGGATTGTGGCTATGAAGTGTTTGGAGGAGGAGGAGGGGAAGCACAGCTTCAGCTGGCGGACAGCTCTTATTCTAAGAAAGTGGCTGCAGCTAAAAAAGTCTAAAGGGGTGTGCTGATATAATGATAAAGAGCATCCTTTAGCTTTATGTGGTCTTTTCTACATGGACATAGACAAGGAGAGAAGGGAATGGGTTTAAACTGAAAGGGGTATTTAGATTAGATACCAGAAAAAACTTCTTTACTGTGAGGGTGGTGAGGCCCTGGCACAGGTGCCCAGAGAATCTGTGGCTGCCCCGTCCCTGGCAGTGTTCAATGCCAGGTTGGATGGGGCTTGGAGTAACCTGCTCTAGTGGAAGGTGTTCCTGCCCATGGCAGGGGCTGGAGCAACATGATATTAAAGTCCTTTCTAACCCAAGTCGTTCTGTCATGTTATGATGACATTATAAGAGGCATTTGTTTTGCGCTGACTGCTGTCTCGAGCACAGCTGCAGTTGCAATTTATGTGCAAGTACATAAAGGGCTATTTTTTTTTTTTTAATAATGTAGTCACTCCAAATGTTTCATGACCTTCCTTTTCTCAGAGGGCCTTGGAAGGTCTCTGGGCTTTCTCATGCCTCCTGTGGTGTCCTGCTGGTTTCATGCGCAGAAGTTGCGCAACACTGGACATCCCCACACTGGTGTCCAGCTGCTATCTGCAGTATTTCTTCAAAGTGTTTCAAATCACACAGTCCAAAGCCAGCTTTTTGCACAGTGCAAAGCACTTCTGCTCGCTACAGCTTTTGCCCCAGTTCTAGCTAGAACTGTTCTATCTAGACTGCAGAGTGTTTACTTTAGGTTTGGTTGGGTAATGTGGTCATTGATACCACCCTGTGCCTCGGTTTCTGTCAATGCAAGCAGCTATTGAATATCCACAGGACTCTATTTTCCTACTACTAATACTCTCAAAAGCTTGGGAGAACTGGTGTGTAAATGAAACTGTAGTTAAACGCATGCCAATGTAAGGTCATGCTTTTTCTTCTGATATTTTTTGCTTGTGGCATTTGGACTGTTATTTGCTGAACCTTATTGCCTGCATGATCAATGAAGAGGTTTTATTCAGGACATTGGAGTGCACTCAGGAGACATAAGCAGTTCTAGTGACCTTCTTTGTGACCTTGAACAAGTGTTTTCTCTCCCTGGATCTGCTCCTCCCCAGAAGTTTTAAAACCAAATTGTCACTGATGTCTATTATTATCTTTCAGTCTTTGGATCTATCCTTCCTTGTGTCATCACAATAGTACAACTTACACTGTAGCTGTGTAGGAGTTGGACATCTAGTCTATATTAATTGCCTAATTCTCTAATGATCTAGTCCATCCCAAAATAGCTTTCTGAAGAAGCTATGGTGAATCATTCTCTTGACTTGCCCCTGGCTAATGAGACTAGATACCTAATTTTTTGAGAGATGTAAGTTTAAGTAAGAGGGAGTCCACCCATAAAGTCACAAAATGCAGATGTGAGAGTTTTGTCAGCAAACTCTTCTCTTTCTCTTTATTGTGGATTTTTTTTCTTGTTTATTTTTGCCCTTGTCAACAGCAATTACTGAAGCTGCAAAGCTTTCTTGATACAAAGGCATCACATTCTGTTAGTCAACATAATGAGGAATAGGCATGGAGGAGTTTCTGAGAGGAGAAAGGCGTAAAATATAAGAAAATATTTCTGATGAAGTTGTGTTACAAAGTGCTATCAGCGGTTACAGGTAAATGAGACAATCATTGGGTCCTGCTAGGATAAATAACCTTGTTTCTTCCTGATTAGTCCTCATTTTTGTGGGGAGAAGGTGGCTCATGCTCAATTTGTCAGTAAGTGTATTACACTAACTCTTCTTGTCCTCTATGATGGTTAGAAGGGGTTTAGAGATTTGGTTTTATTTTCTTGTCTTTCTTGTTTTCTATTCCTCTTCTGGCTGTCAGGGTGAATTTGTATCTTCTGGCAATGCCAGGCAGGTCGGGAAGATGTCAAAAAGAGGATGTAAAATGCATTTTAAAGTGAGCTGTTAGGAATCGGTTTGACATTTCTAACAAAAGGAAAGGTTACTGCTCACAGCTTTTCATCTTCTATCTTCTTCTTCTTCCTTTTCTTGTCAATCACAACTAGAACCAGAGGGGTTCCTCATCATGACTGGCTTGCTCCATGCACACAGTTAATCTGGCAGGTAAGCTTGACTCAGCATACAGGAACTAATCATGCTGCAGAATGTGTCTAACACTTGGGTAAATCTGTTCATACTAGCATCCCCTGGGGTTCTGGTAGGCAGGCTGGCCAGTTCACAGGTAGCCCTGGCCTCTTTCCTTGCGATTTCTTCCCTTCTTTTTTGTAAGAGTGAGAAATGCTTACTCATTCACACTTGTGTCCTGCAAGGAGACCTTGATTCTTAACTGAACTTCATAGACTGACTTGCTTCAGAAATTTAAGATTACAGATTTGGAGCCATCTGCATAATCCAGTGAACCTTTGCCACTGATGACAGACCAATAACACTGGTGCTAAGTTCGGCACCCTCCCTGGTCATCTACTTCTGGAGAAGGAAGTCAAAATTGGGGTGAAAAGTTTAGAGACAGCCAAGAAATGGGCATACCAGCACAGAAGGGAGTTGTGTTCAGGAAGGATCTTTGCTGGTGAAAAGATGGGGCTTCTTAGTGCAGCAGTGGTTTGCTCTTGATGCCTTAAATTGCAAATAAGCTGAGCTTGAGACAAGCGAAATCAGCATGCATGAGCATGTACTCAACTAATAGGTGCTCACATCATGTTTGATTCCTGAATAATTCAGGAACAGGAAAAAACAGATAATAATAATAAAAGGCCAGTTCAGTTAATTAAGAAGAGCAATATCTAGTTCTAAACAGCTCTTTATTTCTTCTCAAAACTTACTTAGGACTGGCTTAATAGCTTCAGCTTCTTGGGTTTAATGTGGAAGAGTCAAACACTTTCGATATTTTTGTAAAAATATGCAAACTTGATTGCTTTTCCAAAAGCAAATTAAAACATAAACTTATTTGAGGAAACTCTGTCTTTTCTTTAGTTGAGCACTAACATTTTCCGATGCAGATGTAGCAAACAAGTTTCATTAATTCTTAATTTCGCTAATTTCTTCTAGACACAATACTTACTGGTTATATGGGTTTCACATAGGTGGAAGGAGGGCTAATCTCCTTAGAGGTTTTGCCTCTTCTGATTTGCAGCTCTTGCTTTTGCTTTTTATCTTTCTGGGCTAAAACCAAAGGCAATGTTTCTAGAGGCTCTGAGAAACCTTCAGTGACAGAGCTTTTCTTGGCAGAGGGAAGAGCACAATTGCAAAGCAGAAAAGAAATGCCTTATTTAGCAAGCAGTTGTTGCTCTCCAAGTTGATGAAACAATTAGCTGGAGATGATGCTCTGTTGTCATCCTACTCTTTCAATAGCACCACAATGCTTTTCTGCCAGGACAAGCCTCCTTGTAGCTTTAGTAAACCAGGTGAAACCACACATGACTGTGCTCATATGGGACTCTCCAAGCCTTGTAGAGGGAAGATTTAGCAGGCAAGCAGGAGTATTTTCTTCCTGAAGAAGGAAACTTATCTATTAACAAGAATACTCTCTGCCTATTAAAGCAATTAATAAAACTTGGAGCAAATCCCTTCCTGAAAATGGCTCTAGCAGCCAGAAAGGAGATAATGTGGCAGACACTGGCCTTATTCCCCCATGCTGGTACAAGCTGTGCAGTATGCTCACAAGTTGCCTACTGAGAATAAGGGGTGAGAGATGCTCTGATTGACACAGGACTGACAGTTTTCCATACCCCTGACAGCCACTATTAAGCCATACACAGAGAATGACAAAAAGCTCCTCTGCAAAGGTATTGCCACTGATCAGACCAGTTCAAGCAACTGCTCGGTTAGAAACCTCTCCTTAATTTATTTTCTAGTGACTCCTTTCTACTACTTCTGAAAGCAAATAGTTGTCTGCAAGCTGAGCTTGTTTCTGCTGGAAATGCTAAGCAGTGGATTCATCATTACCTTCTATGTAGTTGCATATGGATTGG
>JAOEHX010003266.1:0-22944 GCA_025448015.1 Bolborhynchus lineola
AAGGGGATATACTCTTTTTATATCTCACTGTGGATGAGATCTACATATCATACATAAAAATAGGCACTTGGGAAGGGCTTAATAGTTGAATGACACTCTTGTAAATAAACTAAGAATACTATTTTAGACTAGGCTACATTTAAAGTTACTGAGAGACAACACCTCTCCCCATTCCCAATTAAATAAGCAAGTAACATTTAATATTGTAATTATCCTTGCAATGGGGTGTCCTGACATAGGATGTTAAATAATCTGGAAGCACTGGCATTAAGATTAATCATTACATATAACTGATCCACTGTGGTTTTCTCTGAAAGGGAAAGATCTATTGGGGACCCAAAGATAGTAATTTCATTGTGAGTTGAGAATTTATTTTTGAAAGAGTGTAATCTTCCTGAAATTTGAGCTTAATACTTTTCAAGGCAATTTTAACTTAAGATTTGGGAGAAAATCTTGAAATTACCTATTTGGGCACAATTATCACCAGAATAGAACCATTTCATAGGTAATGTTTTTTGTAAATGAAAAAAATATAAGCATGAGAAAAGCTGATTCTGTTTTGTTCCACAGTCTGCCTTTTAGTTACTTAGAAATCTATATTCACTTTAAAAAAAAAAAAAAAAAAAAACAAAGCAAACCAAAATAAACCTTTTTGGCTTTTGGCAGGGAGTTTAGGAAAAGCTGAGGCCAGGTGAAAAACGGGGCTGTTTGCGAACAACCCACATCACCAGGTTCTGTGCACATGAAAAAAACATCAATCTAGCAAGTCATTCCTTCCTAAGGCTATTAATGACTTGAGCTAATGAGAGACATAGAGTATTATTTATAGTAGCGATATGCCTTTGGTTCTTCCTTTATAGCACTAATGAGGCATTTCTTAGCTGCTGAAGGGAAGAGATTTTAATTCTTCACTTTAAAATCATGGCTGGGCTCTGAAGCAGCAGATCCAGGCACCTGGTGGGTCATTTGCTAGCTGTCAGCAGCAGAGACTATTTGTTTTCTAGATCAAACCACCAGAATATAGAATTATAGAATAGTTAGAGCTGGAAAGGACTTTAACATCATCTAGTTCCAACCCCCCTGCCAAGGGCAGGGACACCTCCCACTAAACCATGCCACCCAAGCCTCTGTCCAACCCAGCCTTGAATACCGCCAGGGATTCACAACTTCCCTGGGCAGCCCATTCCAGTGCCTCACCACCCTAACAGTTAAGAATTTCTTCCTTATATATTACAGCCCTTTAACTGAAAAAATTAAACTTGGAGGTTTATAAACTTTTATTCAATTACATCACAAAATAGACTAAATGATATGCATATCCACACAAAATAGGGACAATCGCCAATCCTTTCCTTCACTGATCAATAAGCTTTTTCTGTTGCATATTTAAGGCATTATAGTAGTCAGTTCCTGGAGCCATTGAGTTGCTTAAAAGGCATTGAGTTTTCACATCAGCTTTTCACACTCTTTTCAGCTGCAAAAATACTGGTAGGGAACAGCCTATCTGATGATTGTCTGAAGACATGGTAAAAATATTTGAGTGCTCACTATTCTAAACATATTCTGATGGAGAACTATGGCAAGTATTTCTCCATCACAACTCAACATTTTTCTTGTTGGGTTTGCTTCTCTTCCCTTTTCTGGCTGCCAGGGGTCCAACTGCGATGTATCAGCATCAGAAGTGTAGGAAGGAAATGAGAGGTGTTTTGAGTAGAGTAGACTAATTTAAAACTGAATAACTGGAAAATTTATTTTGAAAAGAAATTTGATCTTGTCAAGACTGAAAGCAAGATTTTTTACAGTTTCTTTGGAACTTTTCAGTGCTTGTTGGAATGGATCCTTTGACAGCCATGTAGCAGCCATGGTGGTTTTCCACCTTCCCCTTGCAAATTCCTCTGATCTGATGTTCCTTCTAAATGTCTCTGCCATCAAGATGAGGTCTGGGGTGGAAATCTGCCTCTTTCCTGGACTGGGGAAAGCCCTTTCTGAAATCCAGCAGATTATGCCTCAGAATTCAAACACAAAATTCGGCATTGATTTTTTTTCTTCTTTAGAAAATTCAGTATGAATGCTACAACTTTACTAATAATAACTTTTTCCCTGTCCTTGAATTGAAACCTCAGGACAGACTTGGTCAAATGGGTTTCTGATATCACATGAGTTTGACCTCAGTGAAGTTTACTGTGAATTAATATTATGCATTGCTCTATTTGCAAAAAAGGTATCATTAATTAGTTAAATGATTGATTATATTCTTTTCTACAAATAATTCAGCTTTTGATAGCAAGATGGAGTATTAACAAATACTCTATCCCTTAGAAATATTGTATTATAATACCACCCAAACTGATTTTCCCTCACAAGCATTTAACATAGCTTTTTATGCTTTTTCTCACTTAATAGTATACCATAGTATGGGCCCACTGCCAGGTGCTGCTGATCACTGCAGCAGCTTCCACTGCAAGTCTAACAAAAGGCTCAGTTACAAATCTGGAAGAGCAGATCACACTCATAGACTTAGCAGTCACTCTGACAATAATCAAAACTAACTAGAGTTTTGTATGTGTGTGTGCGAGTGCACATGTGCACTTTCTCCAGCCTCTTCTCAACCTATCTTATCTTCTCATTCATCCCTGGCTTGGTCTACTTTTGACTTTCATTATCTTAAAGGTAAAGGAGTGATGTCCCACTGAAAAATTGCAGGATGCTTTGGGGGAATAAACTGACTTATGCAAAGACATTCTAGTTTCCTCTAATTGCTTTATTTATATTAAAAGTATCGTAGAATAATTAGTATTACTTATTGCTATTATCTTTATATGCTTGACAGGAAAGGTAGGAAAGTATCATCATTTTGCAAGTATTTCCTTTTAATTTTTTAGACTTTATTGTTGAAGCAAAAATAATGCATGTACAAGAAAAATGCATGGATCTTTAGGAAGCATGAGCAGACACTCTTTCTAAAAGCTTGTCCTTATATGACCAATATTTTCACTTAATATACTATGCTTTATGAATGACAGGAGACATGAAACCACTGTTTCTGTCAGAAAAATCCTGTGTTTGAACATTACCCAAAAAAATCTTCAGGTACTCCTGTACTTAATCATAATTTTTTTAGGTATTCTTTCAGTTAAAATTTCCACCACAGCTGGAGAAAGTGATACTTCACACTTTTCAGAGCAGTTTGTCAAAATTACTTATTAATTTAGTAATCACCTGTTGTCACTTTAAAGATTTGAATAAATGAGAATTTACAATAAACTTAAGATAATTCAGAATGCAGATGCTAACTTTGCATTACTGCTTCTTTGAAAATAAGAATCTAAATACCTAGATAATCAAACCAGAAAAAAAAAATGTGAAAGTGTGACTCACTTATTCACTTTTTAGAAAGACACAATTTATATTATTTATATCTTTTTTATGTTTTTATTAATGCTTAATATGCAAGCTTACACTCCATACAAGTGGCAAAACCATGTTTAATTATGTTTGCCAGGTGTACTTTCTGATGATTAAGAAGTCATTATACAAGTAGACAGAAGTAATTAAGAACTGGACATATAATTTGAAATGTTAGATTCAAAAAATATATGTTTGGGGTTATTGTTAAGTAATGGACAATGTTGGTTGGATGTTCCCTTGAATTTACCTTGCAAAATATATTACCCATATCTGCCTCATGAAGGTGCTCTTACGATTTCACATTTCATACAGGGAAGTTACATATCATGTTCTTCTGTCTCATTCAAATTTTGTGCCCCAAATGGTCTTTCATCAAAACAACTCCTATATTCTTTTCTTTTGCTTTGAACAAGTTCTGTTCATCTTGTAGTCCTGAAGCAGACTACCTGTGATATTCTTTCTGAATTTCTGTCTCATGATCATCAGACCATGTTATTTTTTATTCAGCACAGGTGTGTCCACATGACAGATGACCATGTCAGTTTGATCTAAACCTTCTAGTCTGGAAACTGATGTGGCGAAGACAAATGCCTCCTCTATTTCCACTTTCTATTGGGCAGTGATTGTGTTTACTTCTATATGGCCCTCAGCAAAATAAGGACCCCTGTCATGTTCATGTGGCCTGAGGTCTATTTCTGATTTAAGCAGTAACACTCAGGAATCATGATTAATATAATATATTAATTCTGAGTCTCTCAGTAAGTAGAAATTAAAGAAGAGTCAACATTCAGGTGGAGAGGATATTGCCATAATGAAAACATTGTTCCATTTATGTTGAGTAACAGTGATGTAGAATTGAAGCCAATCCATGGAAACTTATTCCCAAGAAGCACGTCACTGCAAATCTGCACTCTGTAAATATGCTGAAAAGAGGAACTAATTAGCAAAGAAGTTGCTTCCAGTGAGTTGAATGGGCATCAATCACATTCTGCAACTGGGGCAAATCTGCGTCAGGCTGCCTGCTCAGCTGCTGTTGCTTGGTGAATCTGTTCCCGAGGTGCCCAACAAGCTACCAGCTGCAGCATTATGTAAAGGAAGCATGCCATTTGTCTTGCAAGACATAAGCATATTTTATTTACTCCATTTATACATGTGGAGTTTTTCTTGTTGTTGTTTGTTGGGGTGTTTTTCTTACTGCAAGAAGACAAGCTGCAGTTCCATGATTAATACTAAATCTGTTGCATTTCCAAATCACCCAACCATACAAATATGAAACGAATCAGAGTGCCTTTCAGTTAAATGAGCCGTATCACCCAATATAGACTTTGTCATGTTTATGCCTTTAAGGTGACTTTGTGCCAGCTGCTGAAGTACTGGTTATACCTGATCTGTCAGAGAATTTGTTGGCAGTATTAATCCATCAATATTTTTAAACAAATTTGAGCCAGTACTGTGGATATATAGCATACCAGTGCTTTGTATCATGCAGTCATGACCTTTTTGATCTGCTAGAAAGGCCTTAGAGGTGCAATTACTATTTTGTCAAATGGCAGATCCTGCACGGATCACCCTTTCTGATAGAGGAGCTGACTGACAGCAAGAATGAAAAGGTACAAACCAACATACCCGAAACGAATCTGACGTATGTCCACATCCACCTCAGTCACCATCAAACATTAATCTAGATATGCAATCAATTCAGTAGCTGAAGAGTAGTTCAGGTATTTCCTATGCAACTTAATCTGCTTTTCAAAAATAATATACTTTTCAAAAATCTTCTTCCACTCCTACTAAAAATTCAACCACTTCAACAGGAATAGAAGCAGGCCCTGCATATTGAAGAAGTCCTGCCTCCTTTTTCCTGTCTGAAAAGAATATATGAGAGAGGGTTACAAAGAGCCATAATGATCCATAAAGTGAGATTAGAATAGAGAAGCATATCTCGTGAAGTACAGCAAAGTCTGTATGTGGGCAGGTGCATGTTTTTGAGGGGGCACTTATTTCTCTGCCACTGAATGGCTTTTTGCTCTGCACTGTCATGTAAATTTAAGCTTGAGGTGGTGAAATGTCTAAATTGGCAGTAGAATATTTTAATTTTCACAAACTCTTTCAGTGCCTGCTTACTCCCATCACTGCTTTGTATTCATAGAAGAATCAAGCCCTGTGTGTTTCTGGCCCAAATAGCAGTGCCCACATTTGCAACTGAATAAAACATCTGTATTCTCTTCCAATTAGCTGTTTTAAGATTTCATTTCCTAGAGTCATGCCCATACACATAGGGCTTACAGGCAAACCTCCTTTTTTCCTAGCCATAATGAACTGCCAATCTAGGGTAAAAATCACTGACATGGAGTCCACATCTCTACTTGCATAGGGCTGCTGGTTTTATGTGAATTATAGACCATAGGTTCTGGGGAAATTGCTCAGAATATGAGACTAATTCTGAACAGGTAACTATTTTTGTTTCTCACTGAAGTGCGTCTGTGGGTTTCAGGCTGTTTTATTTTGGTTTTAGTTTTTAGATTAATAGTTTCTTAGTGACTGACAAAAGACTGCTTCCCTCTTTACAGCCTTGCCACTGCTAAAGACACTTATTTTGTTTCATTCAACTTAGGTGAAACCATAAAGCTTTAAAAGCATTTTTAAACAGCTACATTGTAAATGTTTTCCTTTGTAGCAAAAGAAAATAGCAAATACTTAAGGATTTTAAAAGATTTCCAGGGTTGTTTATTTTTTTTGTTTTGTTTTTCCTCATTTTTTCAACCTTCTAAACAAACATCAGCGCATTAAATGGTGTGGGGTTGTGTGGGGGGTGTGGGGGGGTGTGTGTAACATAAAAGTGCATTTTTCTATACTCGGTATAATGCATAGGAAAAGTATCATGCTCAATAATACTCATAGTCTGGAAAAAAACTACTTTTGAACTATCCAACAAAAGATAAGAAAAGGTGTATACTGGGCACTGGTGACATGGATAACATCTGCCTGCAGCACCAATGTGTTCCTGTCTGGACCTGGAGAAATGCTCTTACTGTAGTCTTTTTTTCTCTTCAGCCCTTCTGCTGAGACTGCTGGTACAATTGCCTGGATAGTTAGCAGTGATGTGCTCATATATTAAATCATCTCATTTCAGTCTGGTCTGTAAATGCCAATCAGATAATAAAATTGTTGTTCTGCAGCCAGTCAAGTTTCAGACTAGTAACCTACCAATGAAAAAGTTTGTAGTCGAAGAACACAAAAGGTTATTGACATGTGAGCTTCATTTTTTTTTTTGCAAAATTCAGCAATTTTTACCCAACTAGAATCTACTGGAACATTTTAGTGAGACACATGTTGGAAAAGCTTGAAAAACTGCTGCTCGGTCTCAGTGAAACATAATTGTCTGCACTTCAGGTGACTCATAACTAGTTTTTCCCTCCTACGATAAGAAACCTTTCACAAAATAAAAGCAATTTCCATTTTCATCTGCCTTCCACTCTTGACAGATGACTTGATGTAAAAATCCTCTAGAAAAAGTGTCTGATCAAGTCTCCCCTTCCATCTTACATTAGCAAAATAACTAAGTGTACAAAAAAACTTCCTAGAAAAGCAAACAAGCAAAGAATCCAAGATTGACTCTGAAGTTAAAAATTCAATGTAAGAACATCCACAATTTCCTTATTTTCTGTTAAGGAAAGGCACAGACTTTTGGGTGGGAGAATTTTTACAGTTAGTAAATCAACATTTGCCTTGCCTTTTATGGATCACTGATCTCTCAAAATGCAATCAAGTAGAAGATGTTCATCTACATTTTAATACTGGTCCTTTTTTTTTTTTTTTTTTCTCCTCAAAAACTGCTTCAGAATTATCTTTGGTGCAGTCAGCCAGATCTGAATGAAGCCACAATTTCTGCTGTAGAATACTAAAAGTGGAATAGAGTTAAACTTCCACCAGAAGTCATATGAAATCAGGAGAGTCTCTGAAACCTTAATTGTAAAACATTAAACTGCAATGGGTAGAGTGAAGTGATAGAGAAGCTACTTTGCCGAGCGTTTATTGGGTGTGTGGAAAGGCAGAGAGAGAAAGTCAAATATATTGGAGAGGAATTTAATTCAGTGGATTTGATACATAGGTCTGCAAAATCTATAGGGAAAAGACCAGCATGGAATATTAATCCAATATTTCTGTTTTTTAGCACAACAGTCTGTATTATTACATGACTCTGCAGAGGTCAGTTTTCCAAAGGATGTGATTGTGCTTTTGTTAGGATTCTCTTATCAAAATACTTAATCATTTCACATTTTACAGAGAATTTAATCTTGTGACCTGCTTGCAGATTATCTTCTCCCCTCCAACACTTTTTCTCAATTTTCCTTGTGGTTAGGAAATTTTAATTTCTTAGAGTTATATAAGGAGGGTATGAGGAAGGTGACACCAAACCACCCAATACTGATGTAAATATTAGAAAGGTATCAGAAAAATGAATACTCTCATTTTCTAAGGAAACATTTCTACTTAGGGAGAAAAGCTGTCAGTGAACGCATAAAAAGAATGTGTAAAAATTCAAATCCTCTGGACAGATAAAGGACCCAACTGCTTGAAGTAACACCTCTCTGTATGTACTGTTTTCACATAGAAGAAGAATTAGACCTTATGTTTCCAAAAGGTTTCTGGCATACATTATTGAAAACCTTAAAATGCATAGATTTAATTGTAGAAAACAACCAAAAGATCAAACAAAATCTTCAAATGGATTGTGCAGGGGAGCATTGGAACAGTTATCTGTGCAGGCATTGCACGTCTCATTGTGTGGATAACTCAACTATCTTTAGTTTAGAATCATAGAATCATAGAATAATTAGGGCTGGAAAGGACCTTAAAATCATCCAGTTCCAACTCCCCTGCCATGGGCAGGGACACCTCACACTAAACCATGTCACCCAAGGCTCTGTCCAATCCAGCTTTCAACACCACCGGGGATGGAACATTCACAATTTCCCTGGGCAAACCATTCCAGTGCCTCACCACCCTTACAGTAAAGATCTTCCTCCTTATATCCAATCCAAACTTCCCCTGTTTAAGTTTTAACCCATTACTCCTTGTCCTATCACTACAGTTTTGTACAATTTAGCTAAGAAGCATAACATTATTTCCTTAGTAGTATCTTTAATTATCAATTTTAGCAAAGTCTGTTTTTCCTTACTCGTGAAGTCTTTAAAATCTTATTTATTTCAACCAATTGATATGCTAGCATCAGAGTTATCAGGCTTCTTTCCCAAACCTGTTAACATGCTGAAATTAAGGCGAGTAAGAGAATATAAACATGGTTCCTTTTACAGTGTTTACAGAGATAGTATTATCAGCACCATGTAAAAGTGAAGAAAAACAGCATTGCTAGACAGGGCTATGTTTGTATGTATGTATATATACATACATGCATACACACATTTGGCATAAAGTTTTGCTTTTAGAATACTATGAGTTTCAGTGCATACTCTCAGATTGTTGAGAAACTACCATTTAAAAATTAATCCCTGAATAATCTATTTTCACTTCGTGCACAAACTAATCAGTCTTCCTGTCCTTTGCAAAATTCACAGATTGCTCTGCAGAAGACAAAATATTCATTATTTTTAATGTAAGACTTTTTGATGTCCCATAAGTTGCTACATAGCAAAAAAAAAAAATTTCTCTATCTATCTCCTTATCTAAAAATTACATCTCCCAGAAGTGGGAAAGCTGCCCTCAGCTATGCTGCATGATTGCAGTAACCATCAGTACCTATGACGCATTCATAAGCAACCACATTATGACAGCCATGAGGGACTGCATCGCTGCATGCACAGGTACTGCAATCTAGTTCATAACAAGAAATTTTCAAATCAGTGCTGATTTATATCATGTACTGAGAACTCTGTATCAACATTTCGCAAAACCTTTCATACTTTGGAAGCTTTAAATGTTTATATTGACTAGGATCAGAAGAATGGTATTAAAAGTACTGAAGTACTAATAGAAGCTCTGGATTTCATATTACCTGGTACTTTAGGCAATATTTCCAAATCTCCATGGTCTCATTTGCAGAGATGGCACTGGCGAAAGGTTTAAGAAAGGGGAAGATAATGGTTTCTTTATCTTCTGGCATTTGAGACTTTCAGTCTATGCTGATGAGATAGGATTTACTTTGCACTTTTTATCTTAAAAAACATAAATCAGAGAAATAACTTTCCTATTGTGGACCTTGTCTGAAAGTGGTGCTTTCTGAACATTGCCATAATTGGACATCTTTCATGTTGGACGCTTTTCAGGCCTTGTGTTTTACTGACACAAGAGAAGTCTCTCTGGCTCCTGATGCAAATCAAAATAGAGCCGCAATTCAAAGCTTGCCTTTCCCGGGTCCTGAAAGCTCATAAATGGTGGAGAAATGGTCAGCATGTGCTTTGTCATCAAACTGAGATGCTTACACTGTTTAACAGTAACTCATTATAAATTAAATATATTTTATTATAAATTAAATATATATTCTGTGATCTCATATGAAGAAATTGAAAAGTAAACATAGAATAAATATGCATAATTCTAAATTAATGTGTGCATTAATTTAAAAGTCAGATAATAAAAGGGAAAATTAAGGTAACCACAATTTTAAATCCTCATGGCAAAGTTATTGAAAGGATGACATTGTGGGGTTTCTGGAGCAGAAATTGGGCAATATTGTGTGTCGGCTCATAAAAATGTGCAGGTCAAACTTTGGGTGCAGATGCTGGTGAAAAACATAATTTGTAAAATTGGCAGCACACAAAATACTACATCACTTGGAGCAGCAGAAACTCCATGGGCTTTGTCGCAAACAATGTGAATGCCTGGAAGGAGATGATCCTCTCAACCTCTGCCCTCCTATCTGTCTAGTGTCTAGCCCAGTAGTGACTAAGGACATACACAGGTCCATCTGCAAAATCTGGGAATGAATGACCTACCTCCCTGTGAGTCAGGAAAAAAATAATTTTCCTGAAGCATACTGCTAGAGCAGGGTCACTGAGAAGCTGTTTCTGATAGCTGTCATGGCTTTTAAAAGGCAGCCACTAGAGCTGTATTTTAACATAAAAACTGCAATCTTGACTTCTAACTTCAGGACTGATGCCCTGAAGCAAAGCTTTTTACATGTTCTGCATTGTTAAAAGAGCAGCAGAGATCAAAATGCACAAGTTGGCTACCCAACAAAAAAATTAAGAGATAGAAAGATCCAAACAGATTTCAGTTTCCTGGTAAACTTCTTTCTTCACTTAGGGCCTATGTGAAAGATTTAGTACAGACTGTCAGAAATAAATTGTTATGACGGGTGACTAACTGTCACTGGCTCAACTAGATTGAAACCCATGTTCATATTTGGGAAATGGTATATTATACATATTCTGCATATTCTGAAGATGAGGGAAAAGCCCAATTCACCAAACATCTTTTATATACGTGCGAATTACTTAAAAGTTACTCACATTACTGGAAATTTCCTATAAAATGGCATAGATAAGCACATCCAAGAAAATGATAATCAAAATAAAATTATTCCTGGGGCATGAGATGCTCAGCAGGGGAAAAATTAAGTAATGAATGGTTGCTTAGAAGGCTGAAGAGGTGGTTTGCAGGTAGACTAAAGCTCCCAGCAGAAGGAAAGAGAAAAAACAGAGTTAATATTGTTTCTCTTCTCTCCATAATGCTTCTGAGAAACAGGGGTTTATAGTTCTGTAAACAAGATTTTGTGTCTCAGAACTTAAGATGATGGTGTCAGAAATATAAGTATATTGTTCTGTAGGCGTAAAATTTAGAACTGTTTTCATTTTGTGCATCATCTGAAATGAATTCTGTTCAGATTTATATAGAAAAATGCATTTGTAAGAAAGAGAAGCAAAACTATAGAATAAGGTAATAAAATGAAAAAATTATTTTACACACTATATTCTGTTCTCCCTTCCTGCTTTAATAGGATATTTCAGGAAAATACCTGAGTTTTGGGAGGATTATAGTAATTTGTGTACATGTGACATATTTTCTAACTTATTTTTTGCCCTGTGGATTTGAGTCTGTACTGAAACTGTAATTATTGCTTCCTAATTTTTATATCAGTTTATTCTGGAGGTAGTATTTGGCTGTATTTCTTTAACATTTGCAACTGTCCTGTGACTGCCACTTTTAGTGTTAGTTTTGTGCTTCATCCTTCAAAAGGGAAATAGGACAAAAATTTCATTGTCTTTTTCTGGGTTTGGTTGTTTGCCGCTCACAGTGCTGTTACCAAATTCAGATGCTAATGTTTCCAATTGAGTAACCTTAATAAAGATATGCAATATTACCCAAAGATGAAAATTAATTTCTCATCATCATGTGAGAGTGTTATTGAATATTCCAATTTAATGTGAATCCTGTTGTATTCTATTGAGACTGCAACAAATACTGTATGCACAGATTCCCTGATTTGCTCAACATCAACAAATTCTTTTCTTCCTTTACAGGAATATTTCTGCTGTTAATTTTATTTGAACTCAATTTGTTAGTTCTCATGCACTGTAGTGGCTGCAGAGTTAGCACAGAAAAAATGCAAAGACAGCCTGCTTGACTGTTCGCCTGTATTTTTTGCCATGGAGAAGAGAGCAAGAGACTGGTTCCCACCCTGTCAAGGTGGAAACCTCTCTGGGCTTAAACAGCAAGTGCTTCCATTAAATGTCACATTTCTAGTACTATTACTGCAATTTATGCATTAGTAGCAGTTTCTTTTACCTCTGCCCTTTAGTGGCCAATGGTACTGGTAGGTGTGGTGATCGTACACATTGGGTGCCCAAAAAATCCTTCTGCTTCCTCCTACATGCTCACATTCAAGACATATCCTCCCTGCCACCAGCCTCTCACAATGTTCTTTAGTGCTTTCAAAGGCCTTTCTCTTTCTACAGTCCAATAGCTACACATTTCATTACATATTTCCTTCCTTCTCTACTTACTTTCATTGAATTACCATAAATGATACCATGAGAATAGTTCATTAGTAAAGGAGGGGAAGAGGCCAAAATAGACAGAGTCTATGACAGAAACTAAGGATGTTCCATGAAAAAGTGAGTTCATTTTCCTCCAAGAGTGTTAAGAGTTTTTATTTCCCCAGTGAATGTCCACTTACCCTTAAAAATACGTGGTCTTGCATTACCAAATCGTTGTGATGCTGAGTAAAAAATTTGTATTGAAAAACTGTTTCCAAAGGGCAAATACCTTCCAACAGCTGCATATATTTTGTATGTGCCTGATCAATCTCTCTTACATTTCCTGCTGAGGAAAAGAATAGTGCGTAAACATGATGCTTGCATCGGAATGGGTTGATGGGGTTTCACCCATGCTAGTAAAGAAAGGCAATATATTTTAAACCAAAAGACATTAGACTACGGTGTCTAAATGCTTCCAAAAGTATAACAATTCTGGATAATAATGCCTATGGGTTTTTATTATTTATATTTCATTACTTTTCATCTTTAGGGAAAACAAACAAAAAAAATCCCAACCAAAACAAACAGACAAAACGAAACAAAAACAACAACAAAAAATGGTTTGTTGTGTCTGAGGAGTGAAATTGGCCACTGTTAACTTCATCTTGGGATCCAAGGAGATAAATAGGCAAGAGCACTGAGTTTCTTTGAGTCTTAGAAGCAAACCTGTGAAAATTTTAAAAAAAGTGAGACCAAAGACCAGAGGTTGATATGCTCACAGTAGTGTGTGCTGCTTAAGAGATGTCAGTTGGAAACCTGCACATTTACAGTGAAGAACAATTTAAAATGTCAGAACAATTGTGATGGGGAAATCCTCCCTAATCTTGATCATGTCCACATCTCTGATAGCTGACATCTCCTTCAGAGGTTTGAAGGAAGTGGACGTGCAACTCTTAAATCCTTTCTTTGTGGAAAGAATGGAGCTGGATTAGAGCCTGGTCATAGCTGATCCTCACTGATACAGCTGTGTGTACATCAGAAATATTTTGATCTTTATTCTGTGATAGTCAAGGATATTCACCTTTTTTGCCATAACCTAAAAAGAAAGTTTCCTGGAGTGAAGCAATTAATAATAATTAAAATACTATTGCTGTGGACAGGAACTAGCATTCTTACGAAGGGAAGTCTTTAAAGAAATTTTCTCAGGGGGAAAAGAAGACAAGCTAATATGTTTTTGCACTAAGCAAAACAAATACTTACAAGACTATTTCTTACTAACTACTATTTTATACTCATTGGAATCTAACATTATAGAATGGAGGTGTTCTGGCCTTTTTCCTGCCTTTACTTCACTGCTGTCATGTAGTTTGGAACAGACATTTCAAATTCTATGTTTGTAAATGAACATGCATATTTCCAGAAAATAATCCTTGTTAGTACCCATGGGCATGTGTCAACTTAATATGGAAACATGAAATAAAAAGGCTTTAATTCATACATTACTTGGGATACTCAGACTGTATCTTAGCCTGTTCTTCTTAGGATTCATCTATAATTAGTGCAGAAACTCAGGTAAAAATTAAATTACAGATCAAGAATGTGATCAGCCTGATTAATCCTCCTGATTTACTGTAGAGTGAACAAAGGAAGATAAGCCTCATCAGAAATATTTGTCTTCAGGAATTCTTTCTTAGCATATTTGTATCCGTAAAATAATTTAACTCAGTTGCATAAATCCCAAAGTTTCATTTATTAAAATTATGGCTATGTAAAAAAGGTACAGGGAAATGGTGTACAAAATATTTTTAGGTGCATATAATAGAACTGATGGTCATTCTCTTGCCAGAATTTAAAGTTCTTTAGCTGCTGTGGGAGAATAATGAGTATCAGTATACCTTGCAGTGTATTTTGGTAAGAGAACTAGTATAAAGTGGATGCCTTGTACCTGACAGAAAAAATTACTGAAAAAAAGAGTTGTGCAAAGGAGATTAGCATTCACAGTATTTCTATAAAGAAAAGTGCAAAAAGATAAAGAAAATTTATCAGAATCCTGTGTAATGCCAGTCACATGGATAGGTATCAGACAAGTACCATTACCACTTCTTAAGTCCAGAGTGATGCTTGAAAATGACAACATATGACAGCTTCACTATGAGATGACCAAGTAGATAAATTCTGCAGCAGCAGCTGTTCATTTCTGCCAGGAAACAGCTGAAAGTGCTTAAAACCAGTGGTTTATCTGCTTAACCTTGTTCTCAAGGACATATCAGAAAAAACCTTATGTTGAATTATCAGGAAATATTATATAAAAAATGTAAAGAAACATGCTGCTTATTATAACTTAGTCCTTTTAAAACTGCGAGATATCACCAAGGCCAATAGCACTGCAGAATTTAAAAATCAATTGGATAATTATAGTGATCCATGAGTTCTCATAGTAAAGACTAAACAAAGACTAATTTCCTCTACCTCAATAAATAAATATGTGCATGCCTTGGAAGGGATAATAAATTTTCAGCCTTCAGGGCATAAGCAGTCTCTAACTAATAGGGTTTTGGAAGAAATACTCAGGAAGATATACCGTATCTAAAGAAGACTTAATGGTTACTGACTTAACGTATTACAAGCTGCTCAGCCATTAGGAAATCTGACTTCATAGTGGTACCTAGTGGTGTCTGCAGCACTCTCCCTGAGCTGCCTGATCGCTGATTGCCTCATATAGAATTTCTTTACCTCCCTGGTAAAGTGAAAATGTCATTAACTTCCTTAACTTCCTACCTAGGGCCCTTTCTCCTGCATGGAGAAGCTGGATGAATTAGCTCCAGCACACTGTGGAGAGACAGAAATCATGTTATTAATTAGCGGATTAGCATTTCAGTGTCTGTAAAAATGAGATTCTCTTTGACTGCAATATATGTTAAAAGGCAGAGAAGACTGTCTGATACAGCCCTTACTAGACATGGAGAGGAGACTGCTTCTGCTACCACATGGACAGAAGCTCAAATCATAAACATAATAGGCACTTAGCAACAGATTTAAGTTTAGTGAAAAATTTATGTAAGTAAATATTGGGGGGAGTGGAAGGGGGGAGGGCAGGAGAGAAGGGGAAAGACAGAAGAACCCAATTCACATTGCGAAAGATTCTCTACAAATTTTAGCTCACACCAAACCAATGCTACTCTCAGACTCCCCATGAGTACTTCAGTGACACAGGGAGCTACAGCTCCCAGGAGCTACAGCTCACACATCTTCCTCCAAGGGAATTATGCCAGGACAGGGGCATAGCAGTTGACATGGACTTGTGCAAAGTATCCGACACTGTCCCGCATGACATCCTTGTCTCTAAATTGGAGAGATATCAATTTGATAAGTGGACCACTCAGTGGATAAAGAACTGGCTGGATGGCCGCATGCAAAGAGTTGTGGTCAATAGCTCCATGTCCAGATGGAGACCAGTAATATGTGGTGTCCCTCAGGGACTGGTGTTGAGACTGGTCTTGTTCAACAGCTTTGTTGGTGACATGGACAGTGGGATTAAGTGCTCCTTCAGCAAGCTTGCCAATGACACCAAGCTGTGTGGTTTGGTTGATACGCTGGAGGGAAGGAATGCCATGCAGAGGGACCTTGACAAGTTTGTGAGGTGGGCTGATGCCAAACTTATGAAGTTTAACCATGCCAAGTGCAAGGTCCTCCACCTGGATCACAGCAATCCCAGGCACAGCTATACGCTGGGCAGAGAAGAGATTAGGAGCAGTTATGTAGAGAAGAAAGGATTTAGGGGTGTTGGTTGATGAGAAGTTCAACATGAGCCAGCAGTGTGCGCTACCAGCCCAGAAGGCAACCTGGGCTGCATCAAAAGGAGCATGACCAGCAGGTGGAAGGAGGTGTTCTTTCCCTCTACTCTGCTCTTGTGAGACTTCACTTGGAGTATTGTTTACAGTTCTGGTGTTCTCAACATAATAAAGACATGGAACTTTTGGAACACGTCCAGAGGAGGATCACGAGGATGATCAGGGGGCTGGAGCACCTCCTGTATGAAGACAGGATGAGAAAGTTGAGGCTGTTCAGCCTGAAGGAGAGAAGGCTGTATAGAGACCTCAAAGCAACCTCTCAGTATCTGAAGGAGGCCTATAAGGATGCTGGGGAGGGACTCTTCGTTAGGGACTGCAGTGATAGGAGAAGGGGTAATGTTTTCAAACCTAAACAAGAGAAATTTAGATTAGATATAAGGAAGAAGTTCATTACTGTGAGGGTGGTGAGGCACTAGAACAGATTGCCCAGGGAAGTTGTGAATGCTCCAGCTGTGGCAGTGTTGAAGGCCGGGTTAGAGAGAGCCTTGGGTGGCATAGTTTAGTGTGAAATGTCCCTGCCCATGGAAGGGGGGTTGGAAGTTGATGATCTAAAGGTCCTTTCCAACCCTAACTATTCTATGATTCTATAATTCTATGTGTGTGCATGTACATGCATATCTATTTTTGCAGATACTTGTGTGTGTATGGAGTACATATGCAGGGTTTAGAAAATTAATTGTCAGTGTAGATATAATCTGCAATTACCTTTCCAAGTTGTCTTGTTTTCATCCCTCAAAATGCTGTGTTCTGGCTTCCTGACAGCAGCAGGAATGTCTGCTTGATGATGCTCAAAGAGAGAAAAATTCTAGGATGTGATTCATACCCAAAAGGTACCAGGTTGGCTGGTTAAAGTGCAATACGGCTTCAACTGCATTTGGAAAAGAAAGAACTCAGAACAAACACAACTTCATTGTTTCCCATTTGAGTAGTCCAAAAAAGAAGTAGGTCTCTCCTCAGGTGTAGCCAGGAAATGGGGAAGATACATGGTTCCTGGTAATCTCCTGGTACCCTGTGTTGCAAGCACTGTTTCTGTTACTGGCAGAAAATACTTGTTTATAGCCATTGTCCCACTCCAATAATGCAATTGTGAAAAACTGTTATTTTTTTTTTTTGTAGATTTTTTTTATCATAGGAAAATATTATTTTGTACTATATGTCTGCTCAGGTTGTTTATAAGTAATGATAATTATATAATTTCTGATTTTTTATAAATTAATTTCATTCTTGTCCCCCCATTAGGATGTATACATATCTCCTAGGACCTAAAACCAGTCTTACAGAAAGTGGTTAGTCTCAACTTCAAACCCAAAGTAATTAGACATCACACTCTATACTGAACTAAATGGAATAAAACCCTGTGATTTTAAAGTGTTTATGCCGCTCATACAGTGAATACAGTCTTAAAACACTAGTATAGTCTGGTTTCACGCAGTTACCACCTGATGTTTACAGACAATGATTTATACAATTTTAGGACAGCAACTGCAGTACCTGTGTGATTAATTATTTAATCATCAACACTTGAATAAGTGTATACATCTTAATAAAGTTTAGGAATGCAGTAATTAATGGGAAAGGCAAGTTTTCCACCATACTGGTATTGAATCAGTGAATGAATCCTAGCATTATCACTGGATGAATTGCTGGAGGCTGAGTGTAGATCTGTGTCTGAAGATGAAATATCCCTGTAGTTTTGATTCTAGACTGGAACCAGTACAAATTTAGTCATTATAGACAAGTCACTTCATTTATCTAATTTTTCTTTTGACATAATACTCATCACTTCATGTGATGAGTTTCTGGTTTTAAAATTTTGTATAGGAATAATGTGTTATTATTCTTTTAACATTATTGTTTATCAGTGATATACTGTGCGCAGTAATTACTTTAGAGGGGCCCACTGGCAATACAAAAGAGAATTATTTGGAAATTGTTTCTTTTGTATGCACTATCATAATTGCATGTAATTAGGACCAAAACCACTGAAAATGTCTGAGTGGACTGGTTTTTACTTCTGTTGTTCAGATTTGTAATTACCAAAATAGAAGTTTTTTTGGTTTAAATTTCTTCTCTCTAATTCTATTCTACTGCTTTTTTTTCCTAGTAAATAAATATAAGTATTTTTAAAATAATTAGACTGTCATGGAAATTATATTTGGAAAACTGAACTTTAAAGAATCCATTCCTGAAAGACAATCATACACTGAAAAAATATGCACATTTAACATTTTCATGTTGCATTTCTCCATTGTGGACCATCATAGCTTGATTTGTGGATGTGTGTTAAACTACTCCTTTACTATTTCACAATTTCTTTTCTAAAAGAGTGATATGAATATCCCTACTATTTTGCCATTCTTCTCTACATTCCTTTTCTCAAAAGAACCTTCACAATCTCCTACTTATTTCCTCATATATTCCTTTCAGTTATTGAAGGAATAAACCATTTTCTTTAAGCTTTATCTAGCTTTAGTGATTATTAATTTACCCAAGTCATCTTCAGTGATAGTCTTGCAGTTGTACCATTCAGCAGTTGGAAAATATGGTTCCTTTTATTTATGCCATTTCACCTCAGATTTCCCTCACAAATACTAAGGAGTGCAAAACTCATTTAATTTTCCCACTATGTCCTGTTCACTTTGTATTAAGTTTCCCCCTAATCCCTTAGTGGGCTAATGATTTCAGTTTTCAGCCCTTTATCTCTCTCCATTTATATATTTAAAGAATCTTGTATAGTTTCATAGTCATTCCCAAGGTAATAATTCTCTTTTTATTATGTTTTAACATTGCAGCATTTTTGAGACACTGACATCCATCCTCCTCAATTTCGTTTTTCAGTTTTCAGGGACATTCATTTATGCAGCTCAGACAGATACATTTTCTTCTATTACTACTTTCACTCTGGTGCCTCCTCCC
This sequence comes from Bolborhynchus lineola, assembly GCA_025448015.1. Classification (NCBI taxonomy): domain Eukaryota; kingdom Metazoa; phylum Chordata; class Aves; order Psittaciformes; family Psittacidae; genus Bolborhynchus; species Bolborhynchus lineola. Next base: position 19,115 of record JAOEHX010003266.1, read on the forward strand.
GCTGGGAGAGCCTCTTTTTAAAAATTGGTTCAGAGCAATTACAGCCCAATTAAAGGGGAGACAACTTCAATGAAAACTTCATTTTCCAAAAATATTGTCTTCCTTCCTTCCAAATCTATGCAGAGTTTTTTAACCTCTTTTCTTAGTCTGGAGAAGACAGGTCAAAATGCTGAATTACAGGATTTCCGGGGCATGAAGTCCCAGAAAGAACTGTGTGTTAGTCAGGTACATGCTGTCTTTTTCTGCCCGATGCCACTCCTGGGATCACCACATTCCACAAATGTCTTCATGTATTATCTTCCATCTGCTACACTTCTTGTCTGACTTCCAGGCAGTACACTTTGGGCTTCTTAATGACCACAAATGTAATGTGCTCAGCATGCTACTTCTGCTTGCAATACCAAATTGGGCTCAATAAAATACAAAAAATTCTGTAACTATACGATGTAAGTTTGCTGTCTTATATCAGTAAAATCAGGAATTTATTATGAAGTAACTTTCTAGGGAGACAAAACTAATGTGCTTAAAGCCTATATATGTCTCTGAATATATTTTCACAAATATCATCTTGCAACCATATAATTAAAGTAATTAAAGATCTAATGAATAGACACATCGTAAGTTGTACGCTTTCCCCTTACAATTTTCCATCTGGCCAGTTTGTAGGGCCAGTGGCCAGTGACATTTAATAATTAATTACAAGAAATTGAATAGTAATACTTCATCACTGACTGCTGCCATCCTGAGCATAACCTCTGTAGTGACAGCAATACAAGCTACTGTCCACCCCTGGATGGCCACTCTAAATGTTATTAAAAAGGGCACTGTGAAAACAGTCAAGGAAAAGGGTAAGGGTAGACTACAGGGAGGAGAACTGTGAGCTCTCCCATCGGCTGCAGAAAGCGGTGCTGTCATCACTTACATCAATTCCTACACAATCTTCAAGGGTGCTATGGAATGGCTATGTCAATGGGAGTCTGGTAATTGAGAAGTAGATCATAAAAAAGCATGGAGACCAGAGGTTTGCAGTGTCACCTGGAAACAGGAAGATTCTAACCTTTAAAGGTGGGATGGATAAAGGGCCACACAAGGGACTAAACCACTGCTTCAAAGTGGAACTAGCATGTAGATCACTTAGACCACCTCAGGGTAATTACCTGTGAAAATGAAGACTGGGATTGCTTAGGCAAATGGCTGCGTGTTAAGCAGGGCCACTCAGGCAAGGCAGACCCCTATTATGAATATTAATCATGAGGTTGGCCAGTGTTTTGAATGTCAGTAGGCAAGTGTTTTGTTCACATTCCAAAATTTGTATTATAAATTGTATCGAGTGTGCGATAGTGAGATCGGCCAGCTGTGATAGCAATAGAAGAATTGAGAGAATTGTGATAGTAGTAGAAGAACTGAGAATTACGACCCACAGTGAGCATTAAGACTTACCAAGATTGCACTCCCTTTTTACTTTTGAGACAAGAGGTAACTGCACCACCACTCCAAGGAAACTCCAAGGCAAATTATGACTGCGATCACCAGGTAGATTGCGTGGCAAGTGCAGCTGTCCTAACAAACCCCTAACAAAGACTTTAAGACCAGATAAAAATCCATGAAAACTCCCTACTACAGCTCTTGCCCACGTACACAGTAGAGTTCAACATGTACAAAGGTGAGGTAATTAAGATCCTCAATCAGTGGGGGGTTACATGACCATAGTAGACCACTGATATGATACAACTAGGGTATAAAAAGAGCTCTTGCAGTGAGACATTTTGAGTTTGTCCTACTCAGAGCAGTGGTCCTGCATCTGGGGACACTTCCTTTGAGCTCCCTGGCATCCTGGGATGCTGTCCAAGGAAAGTCCTTGAGGTTGAGAGCCCCCGTATTATTAGGTGAGTGATTGTGCATTTTGGATCATTGGCCATAAACTGTAAGAATTATTTAAGTCAGCAGTGTAATGACAAATCCATGTGACATTCTGAATTTGTAGTTGATGTTGATGCAGCTTTAATTGAGTTTGAACAATAAATCTTATTTAGTGTCAATTTATTGATTCTGTGACAGCACTACTGACATTATCTGCAGATATTTTCAATAGTATTATATGCTTTAGCCCATCCAAATTAGAGCAGAATTCGGTTAAACAAGACGAATAAATACTCCTTAAAATACAGATTTGATTTCCCCAGGTCATTCAGTACAGAGCCCCAAGATTTTCAAATATTCATCACTCTTCAAGGCAGGTCATTTGTATAATAAAGGAAAAGAACCCTACAAGACTCCTATGCTTAGTACCTTTATGATGCACGCATGATTCAGGGCTTAGACTACACACCCAGCATGTGGCAAAGAAAAGAGCACATCATGTATGGTGCACACATGATTCAGGGCTTGCAATACATACTCAGCACCCCAGAGAAAAGAGGTGAAATGAAAGTATTATCACATATATCTCCTTTCATGTTTGTGCATGATTCTAGGGGTTCAGATTTTGCAGGAACCTAATTAGCATGTTAGTTATTTATTTACATTTATTGTAACATATTCAGTGCTTCAGCAGATGGATTTTTAAATCATTTAATAAATCTAAAGGTCTCTTTCTGAGTTACTCAGTTTCACTCAGCTGATTAGCACAGGCAAGGCATTCTGATTGAAAGGGTCATGGGTGAAAAATACTGTCTGAACACTTTTTACGGAGGGAAAAGAAAGAGATAAACAAATCTAGCTCATAGCTTCCACAGACACTATCATTGTGTTTGGAACTGGCTTACAAAAAGACTTTAAGACTGTTTCAGGAAAGACTTGAATTAGGGTTTTAATCTGCACCCTAAGTACTAGGTTTCAATTGTATAAAACAAAGGCAAAGTGAAGAATTGGGAGATGTCCTTACCTTTGAGCAGAAATTTGCTGCTAAACAGGTACACACATACTATATAGCGCATTGTCAAAACTGGAGCAAGTCATAAATATATATATAATTTGGGATAAGTGAGAGATGTAATCTGTTTTCAATATTAGGTTCAGTGACCAGAAGAAGTTCTGGGCTTATTTCTGGGATGAGAACAAGTTGATGAGGCTAATACATTTTCTGAGTTATTGTCAATATTCATCTAGGGAAGTAACTAAGTCAGTGTCATAGTTGTATAAACTAGTATTCATTAATTTTGCTTAGAACTGTTTTCACACAAATAAAAGCATAACTTCTATGAATTTATATTTATTGCTGCTGGATAATTCTGTGAATGCTTGCAATTGGTGAACAAGGAAATTTAAATCTGATTCCTTGGAGTAAGTAGAGGAACGCAGTTCAGCTAGAATTCACAAATGAAGTCTTAATAACACTAACAGCCCCAATGAACACAGCCTCCCTGGGACTCATTTCCCCAGATAAGATATACATGACTATTTGAGGATTTCTAATGGCTGATTTTTTAAGGGATTCAGTGATCATGTGATCTTTAAGAAATATCATAGTGAGTGTTTAGAAACCTGTGGTTTTGCAGAATTGTCAAAACTGGTACAGAAAAAAAATTAATACCTTTACTTTGGGAAACATTATCTACCTTAGAACTCTGGGGAGGACTGTAACATGCAATTGCGGTTTTGTGGATTTCAAGGCCAACTTCATTTATGTGAGAAGTTTGAAAACTGGCTTATTTTCTGGAGGAAAAAGAAAAAAAAAAAAAAAAGATACTTTGGTGAAATAAGATTATGAATCAGTTTGGTTGTGTCGTGGTTTAGGCCATAATCAGCCACGCTGTTTGCTACATGGAGAATCGAAAGAATGCAACTCCCACAGGTTGAGATAAGAACAGTTTAGTAACTAAGGTATAACA
>JAOEHX010003272.1:9834-41254 GCA_025448015.1 Bolborhynchus lineola
AATTGTAACATTTTGTTTTACTGGTTTGTCTTTACCAATGATCTTGTATCAAGTGAAAAAGGTCCTACTTTTCTGGTTCAATTTATTTGGGTAACTGATGACTGTTCCATAAAACAGATTGTTTAGTAAGCCAATTTTGGAAGCTGCTTCTTCTATTTTAAAAATTTGGTATTTTTTCCCATTTTTGTTTTTGATGTTATTTTGCAATAGACATACCAAATTCAGAGCAAGTAAGAGTAAAGTAGCACTAACAAAGTTGACAGTAAAGTTCCAAAGAAGATGCCAACAGAAAAAAATTTCTCAGAATACCCTTTCATTTTTTTTTTGTCATTTTTTATCATCCTAAAGAGCATGGATAATAGAAGGCACAAAGTAAAAGATCACACTTTTTTGTGATAGATATCCTTGTTAACTGCCTATTTGAAATCACCTTAACTTTTGACATTTAAGAAAAAATGCTACTATTAGAATCTAAGCACAGAGCTGTAATAGCAAGACTGAAAGGATGGAATTAGGGTACAAGATAGTCATACATCGTATCAAGTGGAGAACATTATAATGAGTGTGTTTGGTTATATGTTTAGAATTGAAAACAACTGCTTTCCCAAAGAAAGAAGAAGCAGATAGAAGCCTAGATGGTGATAGATGTAAGCAAAATGGAGCTTGAGCATAAGGAGAAATACATAAAGTAGAGACAAGAAAACAGAACAAGAAGGAGTAAAAAGGTGAGTTCAGTTATTAGCTGAATTTGTATAAGCGTGTCTGCTAAGTGCCATTACATTTCTTCAAAATGTTAGAATGCTATAAAAGTGGATCGTGGTAGTATTGCACCAAAGGAAACACATTCAGGTTTTTTGTGAAGTAACTAAACATAGTCATAGCCTACAGTATTAGATAATGATGACAAAAAATTAAATGAAACTTCTGGTTAAAACTTTGAATAAAAGGCTTCAAACGTCCCGAATAAAGCAACATAGTTAAAGGTAGATTTGCTTTGGGTAAAATGAATTCAGAAACAACTCACAAACAGAAAGCTTCAGAGTCTGTGACTTAACAAAGCTGAAACTGCTAAAACACTGTTCCTATAGAAAGTAGCTAATGCGGGACATACAACTACAAAGATAATTTTGAATCCTAGAAATAGGATTCAAAGATAATTTTGAATCCTAGATATCTGCTGACTCTTGGCCTTCTCTAGAAGTCAGCATCTCTTCTACACTGATTTTGGCAATACTGTAGCTCCCACAACCAACTACTGGATCTGGTATCCTTTTGAAAAGTATGTGATTCATACTCCCTGGAAATGCCTTCTCTCAACTAAATGCCTCCTTCCGAGTATACAGGCATAAGTATATACAGAATTTACATTTATTAAATATTGAGGATTTAGTGGTAGAAAACTGTGATTTAACAACAAAATCAAATAATTTCATATTTATTAAAAACAAACAAAAAAAAATTGCAATCACTAATTAGAGCCTTCAGGGACAGAATGGTAATACTAGGACTGCGTACTGGTTTTCAATATGTGATTGGACAAGCTGCTAGATAATCTCATGTAAGTACCTTTTCACATGGAAAGCCAGACTAGATGATTTTTTGGGGTCTTTTCTAACTTGGCTTTTCTATGATTCTCTCATTCTATTGAAACTTATTTCCAGTGCTGCTATACTTATCTAACATTAGAAGTCTGCAGTTTTAGTATTTGGTTTAGGACAGCAACCCAGGCTTTCTCTGTGCCTCTGTAAAGAGAAAACCTGAAACCTCAAGAAGATGCTTCATCTCACCTGTCCTGGATATAACTCTTTGGAACAGGAGTCATTTCCTGGAGTTCTTCCTTCACCAAGAAAGTCTGCTGCACAACTTGAATGTTAAGGAAAACCACGGGAGTCTAAAGTTTTTATGTAAATAGCATGTACAGGCAAGGCACTCGACATTGTGCAAAGCTGAAGGATGCACTCTCCATTACTCTATTCACAATGTTCTCCCTAGGATGTTATTCTCCTTTTTAGAGTGCGCTTAGTGTTAAAAAAATAATAAGCTTATAACCTGTCCTGCTTCTCAAACTAGCTCTCCACAAATGTCTTGCCTGTCTTACCAAATGTGTATTTTACACACAGAAAAACTATACACTTATATGCAAATGTAATATATTATATGTAAGATTTTAAAGATAAAATCTAAGCACCACTGATATTAATAGGATCTGAATGCTTGATATTAGTAGTAAAGAGGATTATATCACTTGAGCCTAAAACTAAAACGTCTAGTACCTAGCTTTACCACGTAACCTATGTGATTCTCTGAATAATCAGTATGCATGGGTTAATTGCCCACTTTTATTTTCTGTTATATTAATCTAAATCATGACTGCCATTCTTATTCTTCCACGTTATATCACCTGGAAGACTGTGAGATCACCATGCCTTTCCATAGCTATTTTTAGTAATCACTTTCCTTGGTACAATGAAGTTCATGGTACAGATTATTTCTACCGGTGGTTTCAGAAGTTATAAATCTGCATTGTACTTCGGGCCAAGATTTTTTTTTTTTTTTTTGAAGAAATGCAATCTTATCTTGGTATTAATTATTTATGTTATGCATAATTTTAAATGCAAACATCAGGCATGAGTTCATACTTATTCCTGCACCAACATACCATGTAAAAGACTGGCTCTACACTAAAAAACTATTAGCAGCATATGTCTTGTGTTAACGCATTGGAAAATAAATGTTAATCCCATTGTCCTATGCTACAGATACTTATATGGGAAGATCTAATTTTGTGTGTTTCCTTGTGTGTTTGTGAACATATATATATATTTAGGTGTAAGGATAAATAAAATTGTCTTTTTTTCTTCTTTAGAAAAATAGCCAATACAATTCTATTTGCATTTTAATTTCCAGACTTGTCAACTGAATCACTTCTGGTAAACTCTAACTTTATGTCTGTACTTCAGTTATGCATTTGCAGTTTCTAAGTTCATTCATAATGGCTTCAGGCTTTTGTGTACCACAGCTTCAATTTTCAGTTTTTATTAATATCTTAAAATTTGAAAGTTGTTTATTGCACTTTAGTAGTGCTCAGCAGAACTTACTTCAGGTAGCCAGATAAAAGCCAAATGAATGGGAAGAGGGCAAATTGTACTTTTTAGTGGTGTAGGAAAACTAAACTATTGGTTTTAGTTTAGGTTTAAAATAGTTTTAAATAGCTTCTAAAAAGCTATTTAAAATAGAATGGAATTATATACTGGGTCTTCTGTTATTGTCAAAGGGATAATTTCCAGTACGGTCTTCCTGAATAAAGCACTTTTAACTATGCTGATTGAAGGATCAATCTAAGACCTACTAATACATGTCTATGAATCAGAAATCAAATGACTTGTCTTATCAGAAACAACAGAAATATCATATACCTTGAATGGGAGTGGTACCTGTAGTATAATTTTCTTACTTATCATCAATTTGTCAGAATTTATATATTCTATCTTACAGATTTACTGATTTAAAATTTTGTAACTTGTTAAATATTTTAAATCTTTTTCTAGTACTTCAAGAGTTTTCAAGAAGACTGACACAGAAGAGCACCAAAAATACATAAACAACTGTTGAAAGAAAAGGTTTTTTTTCTGTGTGCTCTCTGTGACTGAAGAAGTCTTTTCTTTCTGCAATCAGTAGGAGGTCATTAAGTGATCAAAGTGCTGAAATAAATTAATTTCTAATCTTACCGGCAGTTATAGTTCTGGTGTTGAGCTACACAAGTTGCATTATTTAAGCAAGGCAGTAATTCACATGGATTCAGTATTCTCTCACAGAACTTGCCAGTGAATATTGGCGGACAAATACATGCCACATCCTATAGAAGAGAGGGAAATTAAAAATAATTATTTGTTGTACCCAAGGCAATACAGAAATTAGTGTTTAGTTCCACTACTATAGAGATCCTAAGTAGGACAGGATTTCATTATATTAAACAGTCTACAAAGACAGAACAAAAAGCACCCCTAGCTTACAAACGGAATTTAGGACAAGTTGAATAGGCATTCCAGCACAAATTATGCAAGAGCTTGATTTGCTAGCTGGAAATGCACCAGCTCTAAATTTATGGCTTTGTCATTTCATAACTGGATTGAGAAGGAACTTCAGAATTCATTTAGGGTTTTTCCTCATTTCTGAATTTCTATCAATGTAATGTTTACATCTATCAAACAGTAACACTGCACAAGGTACACCAGATTTCAAACAGTATTTGCTAACTAGAGTAGGAAACGAACTGCTTTTTCCTCTTCAATATGAAACACAGAAAATACACTTCTCTGTGATGGTGAAAGACATCTGCAATTTATACAGTAAGAACAATAAGCAATTCTACTAACAAAGTATTTCTCAGAGCTGATACTCTCACCCCTATTTTTCTATATAAAGTAATATTCTTTACAGGTGCTTTGATGTCAGAAAGTATAGGAAAATTATATAGGGGTTTATTCCCCCAGTGAAATTGCAAGTGTTCAGGTGTTTCTTTAGAATCAGTCTTAAAGGCATAATCAAGGGAACTCTGAACATCTACTGAAAGATTTATATATATGTGTGAAACAAACTACTGCATCTGTTCGGCTATAGAAATGACTGTACAAATTAAAATGTGCTAGTATATCTACTAAAAAACATTTAGACAGATTGCATAATTTAGAAATCTATCAGTTTGGTCAGGAATTTAGATCTCTCTTTTTTCTGTTAATGTGTATTGCTGGAATGTGATACTGAGCTTTTGAATCTTCTTCCACTATTTTGGTTCTGTATAATCACTGCTATTTGCAATAGCCATGCTAATGAACGAGCACTGACAATGCAGTTTGAAATATGACCAGATATGACTCTATTATCAAGTTTGCATTAATTTATTCTATTTTACAAGAAGAAAAAACAAGAGGAAGGGGAAAAGGGATAGAAATTAAAACCAAGTATCACAGGCAAAGCAAGAGAATAGGAAACAACCATTAATTAATAAAGATAACTGATGTGTCGTATCTTATATCAGAAGATTTTATTTGGGAGAGAGAAAAAATTGAGCAACATTGGTTGTTTCTTAAGTGACCAAAAATACAACTGAACTGAAAATGTGGTATTTGGCCTTTTTAACAATAAAAATATTAGGAACACTACACATTCAGACAAAGCTCAGTTTCTTCATGAAGCATGCAAAGCTCATTTTAAAATGTACATTAGAATTAAATGGTCTGCCGCTTTCATGGAGCAGATCCTCCTAGAAGCTGTGTTGAGGCACATGGATGACAGGGACAGGATTAGAAATAGCCAATATGGCTTCAAGGGCAAATCATGCTTGATTTACTAATCTGGTGGCATTCTATGATGAAGTAACTGCACTAATGGATAAGGGAAGAGCAACTGATGCCATTTACCATGACTTCTGCAAGACATTTGACATTGTCCCACCAAATGTCATTGTTGCTAAATTGATGAGGTATGGATTTGATGGATAGACTGTTCAATGGATAAGGAATTGGCTGGATGGCCATTTCCAAAGAGTTGCACTCAACAGCTCGATGTCCAAATGGAGATCAGTAACAGCAAATGTTATAACTCATGGGCATGTACTCTGACCAGTACTTTTCAGTGTCTTTATAAATTACGCAGAAGGATTGAGTGCACACTCAGAAGTTTGCAATAACACCACGCAGAGTCGTGCAGTTGATTCACTAAAAGGAAGGACTTCCATCCAGAAGGACCTTGATGGACTTGAGCAGTGGGCTCATGTGAACCTCATAAGGTTCAACAAGGCTCAATGCAACGTCCTGCGCATGGGTCAGGGCAATCAGCAGTATTAGTACAGACTGCATAATGAATGCATTAGGAGCATCCCTGAGTAGAAGGACTGAGTAACAGTGTTGTTTGGAAAATTGGATGTGAGATAGCAATATGCACTTGCAGCCCAGAAAGCCAACTGTATGCTGGGCTACATAAACAGAAGTATGGCCAGCAGGTCAAGGGAGGTGATTCCCCCACTCTTGTCTCGTAAGATCCCACCTGGAGTACTGTGTTCAGTTTCTGGGGACCACAGCATAAGAAAGACATGGACCTGTTAGAGAAAGTCTGGAGGAATGCCATGGAAATGGCCATAGAGAAAGGCTGAGTGCACTGGGGTTGTTCATAAAGGTAAAGAAAAGTCTCTGTAGGCTCTATTGAGGCCTTTCAATACTTGAAAGGGGGCTTACAAGAAAGCTAGAGAAGGACTTTTTAAAAGGGCCTGTACTGATGGCACAAAGAATAATGGTTTAAGCTAAAAGAGGGAAAGGGTAGATTTAAATTAGAAATAAGGAGAATACTCTTTACTATAAGGATGGTGAGACACTGGAAAAGACTTCCCAGACATGGGTGCCCCATCCCTGGCAGTGTTCAAGACCAGGCTGGATGGGACTTTGAGCAACCTGGTCTAGTGGAAGGTGTCCTTACCTGTGGCAGGGAGGTTGGCACTAAATGATTTGTAAGGTCCCTTCCAACCAAACCAACTTGATGACTCTACAATTATATATTCAAATAGAAATCTCTGAAGCTTATACTTACATTTGGCAAATCGATACATGTACCTCCTTTCTGACATGGCCTTGAAGAGCATTCATCGATATCAATTTCACAGCTGTGACCAAGAAAACCAGCAGGACAATCACAAACATATCCATACTGATTGTATTGGCATATGCCCCCATTCAGGCATGGCTGAGATGCACAAGGATCACCAGGTTCCTCACAAAATGGACCTAAAAGTAATAAACACAAAAAGCTAGGGAGTGTTTGAGTGAATAATGCTTCCTGGTATTCTGCCCATAAACATTACCTTGTCACTATGTTGTGTGTCCCTATTATTTCTCCTTTTTATATTTTTTTTTTTAATTTTAGGAGGGATTGAGAAGCTTTTTTTTATGATGGTTTTCTGCAATTGTCTACCCTGTGAAGCTCTAAGTTACTAACTGGGACATCTGAAAACTGTCACCAGTTTAAAGAAAAGAACTAAAAATATTCTTGTTGGTTTATTTCTTTTGGCGAATAAACATGGTAGAAGTATGTGGGAGTGACTAAACTCATCTCTAACAAGAGGAGAAGAACTGGAACCACAGTTCCAGGAGATACTGAACTGTTACTGAACATCTCTTTCACAGCAGTTATTATGAAGAAAAGCTCAATCCAATGGACTTTCAGGTCAAGGAGGTTGTTACCATTCCTATTTTAGATCCAGCCAACAGTGAAGCTGACTGTAGTCTCAGTACGTGCATAGTCATGCACACACACACACAATACAGACACACTGCCCACATGGATCAACATAAACACAAACAGCACTCGCATCAGCATGAACAACAATGTTCAAACTTCTCCTCTTCTCTGGCTAGTCAGTACTGAAGCTCATCAGCTAACATATGCACTCCCTTGTTTCCTAAAGGCACAAATAAACCCACATAAATGGATCACTTAAATATCAGCGCAGGTTTTAAGTTATGTCTGATATCCAGATCCTGGACCTCTTACCAACGTGCTGGCTCAGATATTCAGTCATTCCAAACCTGGATATTATTCTAGTTGCAAAAGCCCATTCCTGCCCACTAAGAAGGGTAGTAACCCAGAAGTAATTAAAAAGACAACAGTGATCACAAAGGGACTCAGCCAGAGATGCATAATGAGCAGAAGACTGCTTACACTCAACCACCCCTTTTATCACCTTTTCTCTGCATTTTCCCATATTTGTATTTCTCCCACCCACCTTGATCCCTTTTCTCCTCCCAGATAAATGACCCTTACCTAAGTGTCTGTCCCCACGGTTCACAGTTTTGTCACCTCCATACACAAATTTGGCATTTCTGGTAGCTACCTAGGTAATCTCGGCTTTATGTGGCATTACTGATATGGCTACCCAGGCTCTGTTGGCCTAACAAGAGAACTAATCCACAAAATGTCCACGATTCCTCCTCTAATTATCAATGAAATTTTCCTGTTTCTCACAAATTTCTCCCTTAACCCTCTATGATGAAGTCATCACCCATGATGATATCTGTAACTTTCACCCACTCATCCAGTTACTTGATAAAATTGGCAATTTCCCATGCTCTATCCAGTAGTTAACAATGTCTTGATCAGCTACTGTAAGCCCAGGCAGGGTTACTAATTTACCTGCACACCTCACAGTTGCAAGCTAAATATTCTGGTCATTTAATTTTTTAATTGTGCAGCATCAAATATAGAGCAGAATTACAGCACCTAAGGATTTACTTCCATTTACTTCTTGAAAACTATGTAGCAGATATACTTTTCACATAGCTTGTACTTTGGTACTTTGATTTAAACCTCTTTCCTAACACATACTTACAGATCATATCAGATGCATTTTTCTTCAGTAATTTGATGTAGCAATAACATTACCTTCATAATAAATCTATTCTGAAGTAGAATATTGATTCTGCATTTTGTTAGCCACTTGAATTAACTGCATTAAAAATCGACATTCATAAAAAAAATTATACTTTACAAAAAGATGCATACTTCCATAATGGTAAGCAAAATACAAAAAAAATCAGAATTGTAACTACAAGGCAAACATACATAATTCATTCTGAACAAATAGCTGAGACTTCACTTGGAGTATTGTGTGCAGTTCTGGTGTCCTCAACATTAAAAGGAAATGGAACTGTGGGAACAAGTTCCAGAGGAGGGCCATGAGGATGACCAGGGGACTGGAGCACCTCCTGTATGAAGATAGGCTGAGAAAGTTGTGTCTGTTCAGCCTGGAGAAGAGAAGGCTGCGTGGAGACCTCATAGCAGCCTTACAGTATCTGAAGGGGGTCTATAGGGATGCTGGGGAGGGACTCTTCATTAGGGACTGTAGTGATAGGACAGGGGGTAATGGGTTCAAACATAAACAGGGGAAGTTTCAATTGGATATGAGGAAGAAATTATTTAGTGTAAGGGTGGTGAGGCAGTCAAATGGGTTTCCCAGGGAAGCTGGGAACGCTCCACTGCTGGCGGTGTTCAAGGCCGGGTAGGACATAGCCTTGGGTTGCATGGTTTAGTGTGAGGTGTCCCTGCTCATGGCAGGGGGTTGGAACTTGATGATCTTAAGATCCTTTCCAACCCTAACTATTCTATGATTCTACAATTCTAAGTATGCAAGCCTGTAGTGATTTTCTCACCAACAGACTAGTTATATGCAGAAACTGTATGTGGAACAATGTTTACTAGGAAATCCAAATATTGCACACTCTGTCTCTATTATTTACTAGAATAATAGATGATGCAGCAAACATTATACGTGAAAATCCCATTAACAGCAAAAAGGGTCAAAACAGAAAATCCTTTTTCTCACTCAGTTCTTTGGAAGTAGTTGTTCCAATAACACAAAATGCACTGGATCTATCTTTTAGAATGTATTACTCCATTATCTTTAGCATCAGAGGACACTCAAAGAATTTGTAATGAATTTGTTGTTGTCCTTCATCACAATAGTAACCAAATTACAGTAAAAGTACATTGCAACTTGCAGATGTTGATAGAAAAAGCTAAGAAGGACATTCCCCAGAGCAAAGCCGTTGACTGGTATTAGTGCACCTACATAAGGGAACATTTGAAACATGAAGTTAGGTGGATTGGCCAATTGTTTTACATTATTCAATTATGTATTCAGCTGTCCTGTTATACTTCAGTATTACATTGTACCTCAGCAGTACTCATAGGTAAGGTTACATATCAGTGCTTATGTTTTATTTTATTTTTTTTCCTTTTAATGGGCATATTTGACAAGAATGGGTGTCCTGTCCCACCTATGTTACTCAATTAGAGACATCAATTCAGCAAAACAGTGACTCCAACTGCCCTTCTCAAAGGAAAGCAAAACAGTGTAGTTCCACAAGCCAAAAGGAGTAAATCGCTCCTGCCTGAATCCGTAATAGTTTCCCCATTTCTTCTGCCACTGTTACGAAGAATTTCTTAGCCTTTTGTTAAACCAGATAGGATTATTAGAATAGGGAAAGACAGAATGAACAAAGAACAACAAAGGCCAGCTGTGAAAACCAGATGATAGAGGTGTCTTTTTGATATTGGTACGCTCATTTGCAGCAAAACCAGGAAAAGAACATTTTTCTGATTAAAAAAAAAAAAAAAAAAAAAAAAAAAACAAAAAAAACGAACGAGATAGTGCAACTTTGTTTTAGAGAAGACTAAAACTAGCTGGAACAGAACTAAGGAAAAGCCTGAGAGGAGACAAGTGAATGTTAATTACAGCATGACAGAGGTGCCAAGGAAAAAGTTCATGGTTCAAGGTAGGCAAAAAAGGTGTTTGATTTCTTTTCATCCTACATCTCCTTACAAGGGGGAAAAATTTGTATTTTTCTTCAATTTGAAAAAAAAAGTGCATTTAGTATGAATTGGAAGCCAATTACCTAACCATGTCATGGGGGATCAATTTAAATGAAAATACTGAGGCAGTAACTGCACACATAGTCTGAAAGACAGATCAATCTAGAATAAATTCACTGAAAAACTGTACCAACTGCCTAACAACTTTTAGGAAGAATTCAGTCTTGAGCAGGAATATTTCCTTAATCATTGATACTACTGTTGTGGTTTAAGCCTAGCCAGTAACTCAGTACCACCCAGCTGCTCGCTCACCACCCCCACCTTCCTTCTCTGGCTCCCAGAGGGATGGGGAGGAGAATCAAAAGAATGTAACTACCAAGGGTTGAGATAAGAACAGTCCAGTAATTAAAGTATAACACAAACCACTGCTGCTACCAACAATAATAATAATAATGGTAAGGGAAATAACAAGGGAAGAGAATAAAACCACTCACTACCCACCAACTGATACCCAGCCCGATCCGAGCAGCAATCTGGGACTTCTGGGTAACAGCCCCCAGATTATATACTGGACATGACGTGATGTTGTATGGAACACTTCTTTGGCTAGTTTGGGTCAGGTGTTCTGTCTCTGCTTCCTCCCAACTTCCCGTGGCAGAGCATGAGACTCAGAAAGTCCTTGGTCAGAGTAAACATTACTTAGCCGCAACTAAAAACATCGGTGTTATCAGCGTTGTTCCCAGGCTGAAAGTCAAAACCAGCACTGCATCAGCTACTAAGAAGGAGAAAAATGACTGCGACCATAGAATCCAGGACAGCTACTCATGTCTTTAACATTCCTCTGCTTTATAATTTCTTGTATTCAGCACCTCATATGGAAAGCAAAAGCAGTGTTCTTTCACTTGAACATCCATGCTTGATGAGTTTGACAAATTAAGTCAGCAAAAAGAATTCCAGAGGATTAGTTTTTGAAGATTTTAGTCTACCATTTCCAAACCTGTTATCACACTCTAGCTATTTTCTTAATAAGATTGAAAGGTGACTTGATAACAGCCCTTGGATGGGTATAATATTAGACACTAAAGGGACCGTTAATTCAGTGGAGAAAAAATGCAGCAAAAGCAAATGAAGAGAGAAGCAAACACAAATGAAGTTAGAAACACCACATATTTTTACCAGTGATATCTCTGTGTTAGACAACCATAAAAGAACTGGATTCTACAGCTGCTCATGTCTTCACGCCAATGCCCATATACAAGACAGAAGCCTTAATGTATGTGTAAGCAATATAACAAACTTTGGTCAGAATAGATGAACAACTATTCCTCTGAATTTTCAAATCTATATATCTACTTGGGCTCGAAATATATACAAAACTTCTTAATAGCTGTGTAAAACTAGGAATAAAATCCAAACTCATGTTATAAAACTGGTATATTCTTGTCATCATCAGTGCCTCCTGTTTAGGTTTGTTAAAATAAAAACTTCATAGCCAATCTAACATTTACTGATCTCTTGAATGCTGTTGTTAGAAGCAAGGTAAAAAGTGACCAGGATAAAAATAGATATGTATTATCTGAAGTCAAATGTGAACCCCTGCAGGAGAATAATATTTAAGCAATGAACAATGCAGATGGAAAGAATATACTTGTCCAAATTGCAAGTGAATATTGAAAATGTACAGATTATGGAGAGCTGAGACTTAAATTAAAAAAGGGCAAGATAAATTCTTTTGACTGCATAGATCTAATGCATAATTTTCTATTTTACTTTTATATCAACATGGAATATAGGCATAGTATTTGACATAGGGGCTGGGTATTTCTGTTACCAACAATTTCAGTAGAAGTCATTCTTACCTCAGAAAGCCCAAAAAAGAGACAGTAGCTGAAACTGTTCACTGATAAATTATTAACTGTGGTTATATATACTATGGTATATTGTTCAAATTCTCAGGAAAATAAATGTTGAAAACGTTATAATGGGAGACAACCAGGAAACTTACAACTGCCATATGAAAAAAAAAAATATTCAAGTTGACTGAATATCCTGATTAAACAGGAAAACTAAAGAAATTAAAGACATCACCAGCAGGATCAGGTCACCATAGTCTTCCAATATGTCAACTTCTTGTTTTATTAACCTCAATGAAATAAAAATGGTAAAAGTTTAAAGAGCAGTAATGGGCTAGTAAAGATTATCCTACAGACCAATATGACAAGTAATGAATTTTAGTTTAAGGACATAAACCTTATTTTCAGCATTCTTTATTGCTTTGCCATGTGAAGAGAACAAAACCCTTCACCAAAAACAAACAAATGAAAAAACAAAAAACCAAAAAACCAAAAAAAAAACACGTCTTTCTTGTTTAACTGTATTCCTGCCAATTTTCATTATTTTCACTACCATGTAAAAACTATAATCCATTAAAAGTCAAAAGACATACCTGACACCATTGATAAGCCACTGAATATGTTAAGATACCACATAGTGCCACTTGCAAAAATATCTGGGTTTGCTGATTAACTCAGTTTTTATTTTTAATACAAGTCTTTCTGGGCTTCATATTTTTACAACCATTTCTGTTTCCAAGGAGAAAAATGTGTGAAAAATCATATAAGCATAGTATAATACTATTTCAGTACTTCTGTTTTATTATTCCTTTAACAAAGAATCAGTATTTTCAAGAAGAGTTATGCATAAGGTACAGCAGACTTTTTCAGAAAACAGTGTATGTACACACATATACATTCATTTATTTGCACTTCCGTTAGAATGAAGCCATGATATTTCAGGGTTAGCACAAAAAAGGAACTATTTAGTGGGAGAGAAATCTATTTTCAGTTTAAATGAAAAAAGGTGGTTGCTAGGAGCTACAATCAAGATACATAGTACGTGGTGAACAGAATAAAGCCTGGAAATGAAGACAAATATAGTAAGGTAATTTTAAAAAATATTGTTCAAATTATAACATGTTCTGTTTCACAACTGAAATTATAGAAACCTACAAAGTATGTCCTCATGTCATGCCATTACTAACATTTAGCACACTTGTTCACTTTAAAACTAATGCCAAAATGAGGCTTTTTAAATGTGAGGTCCACCAGGTTTCAGTTGATGAAGTGAAAGTACTTCTGCAATTAAACTGATATATATCTGCATAGTTCTGTTAGGAACTTCTTTCAATTAGCCCAATCCAATTCACTCCTTTTTTTTTTTTTTTTTTCACTTTCCTTCATTTTGTCTGCTGCCCTTCCTTTTAAATATAAAACTGAAAGGTATTTTTAAAAGCTCTCTCAGTAAAAAAATATTTTTTCTTTTGTTTAAAAACATCACTTGTCTTATATATCTAGACCCTAAAATATACCAGTATCTCTCCTGGTGCACTAAAAGTGTTAATCTTTGAAATATGAACACAGTATTTGCATATTCATATAGATTTTTAATCAAAACCAATGAATGCCACCTTTTATCTGCATATGAAGTTTCAGTAAAGTTTGAATCAAAATGATGTCTACTTAGGGCACTGCAAATCTAGGTCTCAGAAGAGAGCAAGTGCAAATCTCCATGAAAGACTATAATAAGGGCTATGATCTTAATTTTAGACCAAATTGGCAGTATCAAAGCTCACTGATGTGCTTTATACAAAAGCTCCAATCAGCAGACTTGAAAATAGACATTTTGGAAGTAAATGAATGAGGAGAACATTAGCTTCCATCAGAGTAAAGCCTATTAGAGAGCAAATTACAGTACTGCTAGAAAAACTCATCAAGAGACCTTGAAACTTTTTATCTTGACTAAACACAGTGTTTAGAAATTCTAAAATAGCCAGAGCTGCACTGATTCTGAGCCCATGCCACTCTGGCCACTGCTAAGGCAGTCTTCATGAGCTGTCCTGTCACTGCTTCTGGAAGGCTATTATTTCCTGAGGCAAGAGCAGGGAATCAGTGTAGTTCTAACAGATCAGCATGTACTATTCCTAGCCTAAAATCCCTTCCTAGTGCCTCGGACTGTTGCAGAAAGTGGTGTTCAAATAGCTGCTAGGGGGGCTGTCGTGGTTTAAGGAAGAACAGCCATAATGTTCAAATTGACAGCTATGACTTTTATCAAGAACACCAATGCTGCCCACTAATGGAAAGTCTACATTTTAACTTGCCTTCCCCCTTGCTTCTAGCTGCTTGTGTTCACCAGACACCAGGTACAGAAGAAAATGTGTGTCCATTTAACAGTGAATTCACTAATACTGCATGGTTTCTGCTACGGTAAAATTACATGATTATGCATGCGTGTTTTGGGAAACCAGTTTAAAAAATTCAGTGGTTAATCACTTCTTTCTCCCTAAGGCAACGGTTTCTCCAGATAGCGTTCATTTATCTCCTCAGTGCTCCTCAAGTGGCAAGACTGTTCCTATGCAGTTATTATGCAAGTTATTTCTCTCATGGCTCACATACTCCTGTGAGAGGCTCAGTATTTCTCAACTATTCCATCTCTTAGAGATGAAGATGTCTCTCCTGGCATTCATGGACTAGCATTGTGCCTGAAGATATTCAATATGATTTCTAAAGCTATGAATGGGACATATACTTCTTATTAAAATCCTAAATTATAATATTTATACTGAGTGGGACAGGTCAACTACCTTGAAAAGCAGTAAGTTCATGGATAAAATAAATGCAATAAAAGATGGTGGCAAATATGGCTAGACTTGATTAGTATTGAAAAGTGGAAAAGAAAATGTTTGCATTTACATCTTCATTATCTCTATGGACTCTGAATACCTGAGGTCAGCAGAGTAAATGACAGAGCTTGTCTGCTTCTGGTTGGGGCAATGTAGAAATTTCCTACATTTTTCTTCACCTCTGTACTACTGCTTGAGATTCGCAAAATCACATGATAGTTTAATTTTACCAGATCAGTACCACCAGATCAGTACAACCCTGGAAAGTAACATGTATGACACAACTAAATGAATAAATTTCTCATATCCTGAACACTCTGTCCTACTTACAGAGATTAACTTATAGTAATGGAAGCTACTTAAAGCAGTCTGAGATTCCTGGTAATATACTGGTGAAGCTAGCTCTCCAATAGATTATTAAGGAACATTAAAAATACTCTACATTATTAAGCAAAAGAAGTTTTGTAGGAACAAAACAGCTTTTGTAGACCAAAACTGGGATTTTATTTGCTTTTTTCTGCCAGAAAAAATGCATAATAAATGTATTTTTGCTTCCACCATTCTTAATTTACTTACAGATTTTGCTCCCTGTGTGTAAAACCTCTATTAATGAATGCAGAAAATCAATATTTCTTAATTATATGAAAAAAATAATTAATTTTCTTCTAGTTTTTATTTTTATTTAAAATGGAGACAGAAGACTAGAAAGAGCAAAACCTCTTCATAAGGCACTGAATGCACTGTTTTAATGAGAGGCATAAAATTATGTATACCTGGGCCAGAATTACTCTGAAATGCTCAAAACACTTTGGGACATTCTTTTTTATGAATGTTCACAACACAAGTAACATTTTTAGCCACAGTATGTACAATCTGATTATTTATGATTGTTACCACTTACCTTCCTAGTACTGTAAAACGAGATGAGATTTTAAAGAACACATAAAGAGGCCAAATAACATTTCTGAAAACATCCAAATAACAGACAAAATAAATGTGCTATGCCTCTTCTACTATGTCTAGACTTTTTCACATCTGAAGGTATCTTATATGAAATCATGTTGGGAACTGCAAATTGAATTTTAGATTTGATTTTTGAGGGGATACTTTGATATGCTACTATGAAGTCCCATTTTCAAAAATTATCTAGGTACCTTTAGAATGGAAATTCTATTGCTGACACTGTAAAATATGGTGATAAATGGCAGTTTTAAGAAAATAATTGGTGTTAACAGTGCTAACAGGCTTACTTTAGTCTCCATAATAATTTATTCTTCCTTCTTGAGACACTTTTCTTTGGTAAAGGTGATACAGGTTAGATTTGCTGGGTTGTTCTTAATTTCTGTATGGAAATATTCAAAATTACACACCTCACCATTTTGGGGCAATCATAACTGTGTTCATTTGCTAATTGATCTCAGTACCACCTCACATAACCTGGTGTAAATCAGGAGAAAACCTTTTTTGGACACCAAAAGCTTTAGGCTAATACCCATTAAGAGTCAAATAAAGAAACTGACCCATAACTGGAAGTTCCCTAAAAGACTCAAAAATTGGCTGTAGCAGACCTGTACTATATAGCCCAATTTTCAGCAGTCATGACTACAACATAATAAATTTAAATATTTAAGAACTGTAAAGATTTTTTAGGGGGAAGGATGGGAGGGGGAGGGAGACGTTGTTGTTATTTCACTGTCATGAGACCCTACCTGCAGTACTGCATTCAGCTCTAGATCTCTAATGCAAAAGGGACATGGATCTGTTGGAACAAGTCCAGATGAGGGCCTCAAAGATGCTAAGAAGGCTGGAGCAGCTCTCTTACAGACACAGGGTGAGGGACATGTGGTTGCTCAACCTCAAGAAGGCTCAGTGAGGCCTTAAATCAGCCTTCCAGTACCTGAAGCAGGCCTACAAGAAATCTGCTCAGGGACTTTTTACAAGAGCATGCAGTGATAGGACAAGGGGGAATCGCTTTAAGCTGAAAGAGGGTCAATTTATATTAGATATTAGGAAATAATTCTTCACTAGGAGGGTTGTAACATACTGGAACAGACTGCCTAGAGAAGTTGTGGATGCCCCAGTTCCTGGGTGCCTTCCAATTCTAAGGCCAGGTTGGATAGGGCTTTGATCAACCTGGACTAGTGGTCTAGTGGTCTAGTTTCTGCCCATGGCAAGGGGGTTGGAACCAGATAACCTTTAAAGTTCCATCCAACCTTAACCATTCCATGATTCTATGACATTATTGTTGTTGCTGTCATTATTATTATCCATTCTTTTGACTAATATTTTCAAGAATTCCTCTGAAACTAGGATAAACCAAAGATGAAATAGTTTAAATATTGATAGTGAGACATTCAGTTAGTTATATGAATCCAGAAGTAAGCCATTTACATCTTTTACATCAGCTATAATCAAGAAAAAGCACTTGCAGTTAAACACAGTTCAGAGCACTGATATATTATACACAGCTGTTAATACTGAACTTCATGAAAATGCTGACATATTTGCATCACTCTCAAGTTTTCAAATGGAGTCCTCAGCAATATACATTTTAAACACTTAAATTTTCCCAAACAGCTTGAATCTTTTGAACTAATTCGTATGAATCCCTTAACAAAATTATTTTCAAAATGAGTTCTGACAGAAGTGAATGACTGAAGCCAGTGATCCACTTGTCTCTGCATAGTTCTTCAGTGAAATGTTAAGTATTTTTAAGATTATGTACCTTGGTTTACTATCTACCGTATGTAGAAGCAGGTTTACAATTAATCAAGAAAGAAATTAACATGAGGATTAACCTTTTTGAAGGGTAATTGATTGCTCAAGTCTTTGACAAAGGAAACAATTCAAGATATATACTTTCCACAACACACACATCCCTCACCACGGTTCTTGGAAATCACAAGTCTAAATGGCAAAGTCCTATTACAGTCAAAGAAGATTTTGGCAGAGATTAACTTCCACTTGATTACTTAACAGTGTTCAGAAACATGACTGTAAGTTTGAGGGTCTACTAAAGACCTGGGAAACAGATGTTTAGGAGATACATCCACCTGAAATTCAACAAGCGAGGTATATGCGCTAGATAAGGAGAAGCCTGAGGCAGCAGTGGGGATTGAGTATACAGAGCAGAGGGAGAGGAGAAGAGAGCAAGTGGCATAGAAAGTAAGAGCAAAAGGAGCCCTTGAATCTCAGGAACAGAGGAGCCCATCACAGTAACACAGAGCTATAGGAAGAGTTGAGTAGTTACTGATACCTCTGTTTTAATACATGCAGTAGCCAGCCTAGGAGGCAGAAGAAGAAAAAAATGCAGTTGAGAAGAGCTTCCTTTATGCTGTTGGTGAGAAAAAGATGGGGTTTAATTTGAATATTTCCATACTGCTGATTTTCATCCTGTCTACCAAAATATAAAATACTGTCACAAAGAATCCCAAGAGGGTTCAATTAGGTTAATACCTAAAATGAGGCTAATGACATGGATAAAATATGTGATATGCTATCAAGTGACCACATCACACCATCTCAAAGGCCAAATTTATCCTCTCATCTCCTAAATTATGCATTAATTTATTATGATTGACTAATCTTGAGAAAGAAAATATAATAATCCTTAGGAATACCTATAGGAGAAAAACAGAAAAACAAAATAAATGTTAATTAAAATTAGATAACTCAGTTTTGTACATAAACCCCGTCATACCTAATTAATTCAGATATGCTGTTGAACTGCACCCCAGTGAAGAAAAAAAAAAGATATATAAGCATGTTATCAAACATTTAATCATGATTCTAAGTAGATCCTTCAGTAAGGAAAATTAAACTATTGGCAGAAACACTATATTCCTCCTAGAGAAGGACTCCAGATGCTCACAGTAGCTCTCACCTAAACACCCCTGCTGCCAACAGCAGTGAAAAAAGCATTGAAAGGGTTAACATAGCATCTGAAAAGGAGTCAGAATCCGAGAAGTAGATATGTATGAACCTGAGATATGTAAGAATCATATCTGTATTATTATTGAAATATTTTTCACACAGAATCTGCACATACTCTTAAGATTTCAATTAACTACAGGTTTTTTGCTTTATATGTGCAATGTTTTTTTCCGGAATACTGTGTTTAAATATTGACATGTACTGACACATCAAATGGCAGCAAGATAACAAAGCCAAATGAAATTAAAGCCAGAAAAATGGAGGAAAAAAGAAAAAGTCATTCATTTAATACTGAAGACACTTTCTAGATTATTAGCAAGATCCCTTCAGTAGTAAGTTAAAACTCTACAGCATTAGAACACTCTCTTTTTCTCTCACCATTTGGGAGGTCTCTTGCATTCCATTCAAAAAAGGAAACTAGGGCAGATGCAATTAATTGTTCCTGGGATACCTGGATTCTTCTAACTAAGCAGAGCAAACTAAACATATATTTCAGGTTAAATAACAAAATCTACACAGCTGATATTGAATAACATGGAGCCAGTCAATGAAGACTATCTAAAAGCTTGCCAAACTGATGGATTAAAGCTAATCAGAGAATATAATTTTACCACAGATTTGTCTTCAGAAAAATTCACTTTACAGCAAGCTTCAAAGGCTAATTGATAAACATAATCAGTTTTGGTCTGTTGGTTTCACTGTCAAGGTGATAGAATGTATTTTGAAAAGACCAATTTTTGTTCGGAGAAAAGACAATGAGATGGTGTCCTGCATCCTGGAGAAAAATCAACTTAAAATGTAATGTATTCTTACCTATATGTTTAGGGATTTCATTAGCACATATTCTAACTAATTAATTAAAAGAGTGGTTAGTATCATCTTTCATTTTGCCTACAGAGTATTTTTGTTTTAATCTGTAACCTCCATTTGTTTTGAAAAATGCCTTAAAATTAAAAGATCCATGTTTTCTTTTATTGGTATTATGTTTGATCAGGTAAGCATATAAGAAGTTTTAGGATTAGATTTAATTTTAAAAGGATTATAATCTACCAACAAAACGAACAAAGGAATTGTCAAAGGTTTCTGAAAACTGTGAAAAGCTTTTGAAATAGTGACTTTCTGTCATAATTCACAGGTTGTTACTGTCTACTTGTAAGGTAAACTCCTCTTTTGTTTATTTAATAGTCTGTATATCTTGGCTATGAAGAGTGGACTTTCCTTTAAAAGAAGACAGATGTTGTTTTACTGAAATGCTTGCAGCTGTATTGGTTCTATACACTGATTTGGATCCCTCCTGGTGCTAGTGATGTCATTTTTAAATTCTGCTTTGCTGCTAATTCCCTAAAATAAGTAAATGAGTCTTACTAAATTGGAAATGTGTATAGTCATCATCTATTTAAAGAAAAAAAAAAAACAAACCTTCATGCATTTTTTCTAGTGTTTGAATTTCATTTACTAATTAAGTACGTTAGGTATTGTCATCTGCTGACACATGGGATGATGTAAATAAACAAAAAGCTACTTTCAAGACACATTTTGTCAAGCCATTGATTTCCAGATGCTGAAATAAATTATATGATAACATTACAGTCTATAAGCCCTGCTTACATAGCAGCAATGAAATGCATAAAATGTTCAAGATTCTTATCTCTTTGACAGATAAACAGGTGAGTCCTGTCCTGGCGTCCAGTCAGATTTAGCCCTCTCTCTGGACTAGTGAAGTCCATGGAGTACATAAAAAAATGTCAAAATATCTGTAAAACCACTCTCAGTTTACATAAAATATAGGTTGCTCTTAATGACATAGACTTCACATGTGTTTTACTTCCGAAGTTATTTCTAATTTGCAATAGAAAGTTGTTCTAAATATTGTTATTTACACATAAAGATTATTCCACCACTGTTATCATAGGAGGTAAGGACAGCAGGATGTTTGCAGTCGAACATCCTGCTCAAAGCAAGATAAGCTATGAAGTCAGATCAGGTCAGTTAGGGTTTTTATCAGGTCTTCCAAAACACCAAAGATGGGAGACTGTGTAATCCTTGTCAACCTGTTCCAGTCCTTGACTCTCCACACAGTGAAAAAAAAATTTCATAATATCCATTTTCACCCTCTCTAGTTCCAATTTATACCTGTTGTCTCATTCTTTTGCCATGCACTACTGTGGCAAGCCTGACTCCATCTTCTTACCCTAAGGCATCCTGACTCAAATTCCAGACAAAACTGCAGAAAACCCTGAGGGTCTTAAAAGGTGTCATTGTAAATGGTAAAGGTGAATTGTATCAAAAGTTGTAGTAGTGAATAACAAATTAATTAGTTGTTTCTAGGATGATCAATCTCATTTTAGATTAGTTAGTATCTAGTACTAAAACTAATATTTTGAGATATTAAACATGTCAGTCTTCATGCTCAAATTTTTAAGAAGAAACCATGCAATGAATCCTAGCACCTTTTTCCCAATGATAATTCATCACTAGCACGGGGAGAAAAATTAGTATACTGAATAGTGGTGTTATCAATCTTGTGACTTTGTGTCTGAAAATACTTCCCAAAGCACAAACTTCTGATGGCATTTCATTGTGCAAGAAACTTAACTTTAATTTTTAAAGGAAGTTTGTATTTCTGGTGGAGAGAACTCCAAATGAAGACGTAGTTGTTTGGTCATTTTTTTTACTATATATAAAATTACAGTATAAGTTGGCATATGTGAAATTGCCTTTAAAAGCATATGTGTGATCTGGATAATGGAACGCTTTGTTTTAACTTTCCTTGTCTACTACACTATGGATCAGAAGAAAGCTGCTGGAAGGAAGGGGTGAAATCACTCCTGAATACAACTGAAGCTGCAGGAATCCTGGCAGTGATTTGAGCAACAGGAAGAGCAATGTGAGCACAAAGCGAATAATTACAAGAAGTGAAAGAAACAGACAGGGAGCTAAGGCACCATGGTGGAAGGCAGAGGCATTTTTCCTGTAGTCCCACAAAGTAAAGTGTAGAAAATGTTTCAACCCAAAGAAGTGACTGACAAAAGAACTGGGGAACTGATAGCAAAAATGAAGGAAAAGACACAATAAAGGCCTTTTTATTTTAATTTGTCATAATGTATCTCTTTTCAAGTACTTTATTCTCATTATCCTTTTATAAAACACAGTATAGCAATTCAAAGCTCTTCTGTATTGAAGTGCAGTCAGGTCCAATTCAAATCTCTGAGTCAGGTTTGTGCCACAGCTGCTGACTTCATTTTAATAACTTCATAGCAGAAAAAGGTAGCATACTCTAGTATTGTAGAGTATTACTACAATCCACATACACTCATCATAATTTGTGTAGAACAGAAGAGTATTGAGTGGTCTGCTAATAAAGTGTATTATTTTCCATATTCTTGACTTGAAGGCTCAGAAAAATCTTTGAAGAAAGCAAAATTTAAAATTCGAGAATACAGAACATAAAACAAAAATGCTGATAGCACTAGGAAATGTGCATGTGTTCACAAGTACTTTGCTTATATCCGCCTATCTGATTTAAAAGCTATTCAAGTTTCAGAATGTACAAACCAAAATGCTATCTTAATTAATGAATTCATATCTATTCAATATAAAGTGTTATCTGTCAGGACAGCTCCATTTAATCTGTTACATTATTTTTTACTGCACAAATTCTTACGAACGAAATCTGAACTGTAAACCTTACCTAAATGAATTATTTAAGTGCTACTGAATAATGCCACTGTTTCTGATACTGGAAAACTAGAGCTACATCTCCAAAGGCACTGCTCTTGAAGAAGGAACCAAGAAGCAAGAGAGCTCCTACCTACAGTCTCACTTTATTTAACAGCTAGTGATACCCTCCTGTTAGTGGATGGATTTAACTAGATCAAGAAATAAAAGATATGACTAAATGTCATAGGTGACACAGAGGTCAACATGGTGCAGATTTTTACTTGAGAAAAAATTCTTCTGCTTACCCGTGTTACAAATTTGGTAGAAACTGAGAGCTATATATGATGCACAAAATACTATGGACAAAAGGTAACACACAATATGATCCAATGATTTACTGTTAATTAATGTTTTAACTGTCTAATAGTCCATACTTTCTGCTTAATACCGAAATGCCTAAAAGACCTAAAACAACTATAGAATGAAGTTTACTAATATTACCTTTCTCCAGTGTCTTATTCATCCTCCCAGTGTCTCTCTGGAGCATAAGATTGACAGTTTCTGCCTTTATCAGTAAGAAGGGAGTAAATGCCCAAGCCTTAGCTGTGAAACTCATGGGCATATTGATGCCTTCTTCATGCCAAGTATGATGCTTGTGGAAGAGGTTTCTCTCTCCTCTGTTTCAAATCTAGGGGCATTTTTGTTTGTGTGTGTTTTTAGTTTTTTTTAAAAATATATTTTCTAATCATAGACCACTTCCTTCTCTCAGGCTGCCAGCTGAAGCCTTGGCCCCAGGTCTGGCACTGACTGTGGAAGGTGGGATGGGTGATGTCCCCCTCCACCTCAGGAGCCATTCCCAAAAGTGAAGCTGGAGCAGGGAAGAAGCAGATGTGAAACCCAGCTCAGGCCGAGGTGAGGCCAAGCCCCTGTGCTGCGAAGTCAGCACACAAGCCTAAAGGCTTCCACTGCTGGCAGCAAAAATCAGATATTCAGTGCACTACACAAAGATCATGCTCTCTCACAGGTGCAAGATATTGCCAACCAGCTAATCAGTAGCATATTTACCCTCTAACTGGCAAAGAAAAAAGCAGTCCAATATATATATACTGAAGAACTTATGATACCCACTTTAGAAAGCACTTCAGATTGTTCATCAAGTAATTGCCTTGCTATCCAAATCTGTATCTGATTGATTTTACTCATTCTGCTAAGGAAAAACATTTTGTCAGTTTATTCAGAACTTACAAGGTAAAGAGTAAAGAATACTGTAATGTTTCATCCATCCTCAAAACACACCTGGTCAAATAAGCCAAAAAATTGGGGGTTTTAATCCTTTCCCTTCATTCTGCCATATTTTCAAATTCTGTTTTATGTTCTGTCTTCATATCCCTGATTTTTGCTCATTTATAAATATACTATGCTTCTCTTTTTCTACTGCTTTTGGCTGAGATGAAGTTAACTTTCTCTGTTGTAGCTAATATGGGGCTGGTTTGTATCTGTACTGAAAGCAGTGTTGGAAACACATCACTGTTTTAGTTATTGCTGAGCAGTACTAGCACAGAGTAAAGGCCTTTTCCACTTCTCATAGCAAGTGAGCAAAGAAGTTGGGAGTGCATGGTAAGTCGGGGATACAGCCAGGATAGCTGATCCCAACTGACTAAAGGGATATGCCACACCACATGACATTATACTCAACAAGAAGTGCTGTGAGGAAGAAGGGAGAAGAGGAGGGACATTTGAATTTATGTCATTTATCTTCACTGTGATGCATGATGGTACCCTGGTCTCCCGGAAACAGCTGCCTGCTAATGGGAAGTAGTGAATCAATTCCTTTTTCTGCTTTGCTTGCATAAATGGCTTTCACTTTGCCTAATGAACTGTGTTTATCTCAGTGTGTGAGTTTTTTCACTTTTACCCTTTTAGTTTCTTCTCCATCTCTGCCCCATCCCACACTGTGGGGGGATGAGTGAGTAGCTGTGTGGGGCTTTGTTACTCACTGGGGATAACCCACAGCAACCATTTGGAGAACTATGCAAAACTGTGCTGTAATGTGACTGAAAGTTTACTTAATCACATATTCCTTTTTCACCTTTCCACTAAGTGTTTCTTCCAGTAGAAATTGTTACACTCTTCAAGTTTCACCAACTTGAGTCATACTACATATCTGCAAATTTTTTTTTTTTTTTTTTTTTTTTTTTTTTAAGCAATATTAGAATGTGTTAGTACCTTTTCTGGGTAATTTGACCTCAAAACCAAAACATGTAATTGCCTCTTGAAGTAAATTGAGTTCTTAAAATACTATAATTGACAGTTTGGATTTGGGCTGTTTTAATTTGCTTCACATTGCTTTTTCCCTACAAAATTTGTTCTGATTTTGCTGCAGATGTTTTTGTCTTAGTTTAAATCTTGATTTCCTTCAGATTTCCTCAAAGGAATGGAAAGCCAGCTGGATGGATTAAGTTATGAGATAAGCTGAGGGAGAAATTTGTGAATTAAGATTTTTTAGAATTGTCTTTGGAATTGATATAGCAATTAATGCTATTTATTTATTTAAAATACAGGCCAAGTACACAGGTAAGTATCTAAATTCTTTTTTATTCACTGGAATATAAATGTACTGGAATAGGTCACCAAGTCAGACATCACTTTGAGGTAGATAACTTCTTCACAGTGGGTTCCTCAATAACACCTGACAGGTTTCCAAATTAAAAATAAAGGCCAGCTTTTATTAGAGTATGAGCTAGAACAATTTGGGTTTTAAACAACAGGAGCTCAAAGTCACCCACCTAGCTAGAATAAAATGACTTTTCCTCTTCCAGGCTTTCTCTTCAGATTACTTGCTTCTGGGCTTGGTATCTTAGCTAGTTCCTAGGAAATTCTTTCCAACAAAACTAATTCCTGGCTGTCTGGTCTTTACCCCTCTACAGTAATATTCTGCATAAGCTATGGACTCTTTCCTGTCCTACCTTTCTTCCTGTTTGCTACAATGCTGTGTAGAAGCTTCTTCCTCAACTCTGCTTAGCTGTTCCCCAGGGAAGAAGTAATCTTCTTGTGCCTTTTTGTTTTGGTTTGTTTTTTTTTAAGGGACATATCAACTAAGACTGACTAACAAAAGCAATTCTTTTCATTACGGACATTTTTTTAAGTGTTCTGATAGTATGGGTGCTGTTATTCCATACTGCTTGATGTTATTATTTAAAAGTTATTCTACTGGTGTCAGTAATTCTGACCCATTTAGAGTCCTCTCTCTCTTCTACCTGGCCTGCTACTGTAGAGACTTAAATTCTTCTCAATTTGCTTATAGTATAGTATCATTAAATACTTTGAATATTCCTACAAAAAATTATGAAGTTGCTGCTGATCATGATTCACAATACAGGTTTAGTAGTACCAGCATTACTATGAATTACCATTTGAAAGATGTTTCTTAAAAGGATATTCTCCTAATTTCCCTAAATCTCTTATGCATCTAAGAGAGGAGTGTGTACATCTGCGTACAGAGGCTGCATTTAGGAGATTCTGTTAAGCAAAGCTGTACAAGGGCTACAGTTACTAAGACTGTTCAACAATACAGTATATAAAATGTTACAGTCTATCTATGGACTTGGAGGGATATAATTTTGATTGGAGTCTTATGACTATTTAATACATTATGATTTTCTGACTGTTCCTGACTAAGTAAGTACATCATTGTGAGTCAAAATTAAAACAAAACCCAGATTCTTCAAAGTACATCAGAACTCCCATGGTCCAATTCCCTCTTCCTGAAGAATGATAAAAGATATTTTATGTTTCTGGCTTGTCCAGAATTTGAGTAATTGTTCTGGAAAGTAAATTAAATAACTAATCAACAATCATTCCCTCTCTGGCAATGAACTTTCTGCCTATTTTACAGGCAAAACCACCAGGGATCTAGGATGGATTCTAAATGAACCATGGATTAAAAATAGTTTGTGAACTATTTAAACTTCTTAATTTGGAGCTCCTGACCTGAATACTATACATAAATGAAATGTATAATCACAAATGTGCACACCAATAATTTGCCTACATAGTAATGGACAAAACATGAAAATTTTAAATTGACATGGGATGGTAAATTACATTCTTTAATTATAAAATGATTCTTTAACACCTAACATTTCTGAAATAATAACTTGAATTGCTTTCAACCAAATTTACTTACAGGAAATGCTGATCTCTCTAATTGTATGTGCAATTAGCTTTTTTAACACTGCAACTTCAATCGGGCTTCCATTTTCGAAATAATGTCAGATTTTTCTTAAAATGAAAGACTGCCTGACAGAAAAATAAGAGGGTTTCCTTTCAATGGCACTGTGCTGTATTTTCATGAGCTTAGTTCATTACTCTATGGGCAAAGTTAAAGTCAAGATAGTGATGAAAGTTCTACTATCCTTTAACTTCAGAGTGATTAATGACAAGACAAGATATCCGGTATCTCAGAGTTGAGAACCCATTAACTTTGGAGCAAGCTAAAAAGCCAGAGGGGAAGAAATAAGTCATAGTAACAAAAGGAGATGAAAAGCAATGCAGTTCTCTTGACTATAGATTGATATGCTCCTGCAGCCATGCTTAGTGTCAAAATGAATTT
This sequence comes from Bolborhynchus lineola, assembly GCA_025448015.1. NCBI lineage: Eukaryota > Metazoa > Chordata > Aves > Psittaciformes > Psittacidae > Bolborhynchus > Bolborhynchus lineola. Next base: position 37,077 of record JAOEHX010003272.1, read on the forward strand.
CAAGTCACTGCTTGTGTACACTCTGGCTTTGCATTCAAACTAACACAAGTTGACCAGTAAGCACTAAAGGCTTAAGTGGTAGAAAAATAATAGATGTCAGCAGCAGGCTAAAGAAATTATTCTCTAGAGTGAGTTCATAAAAACAAGAGAAGTTCGCATATAGGAAAATTAATACAGTGGGGTTTTTCCCCATTAACATAGTTTAAAAAAGGAATTGAACTGTATTGAATAGAAATGCATGTGTGCAACATAGATTAAATCTATAAAATTTGTATGGAATTTTTCTCTTTTTTCAGTCTCTAGAGTGCTTAATTCACTCAGCATATGGTCAGAATAGAACTATTACAAGTTTACCCTCTGCAAGGATATCCGTTGAACAAAAGTAAAATAAGTGGAATAAATCAATCTCAACATCAAACGTATACAGTTTGCTTTACATTTCTAACTTCTCTGGTTTTGCAGTGATTTGCATCACTTAAAAAACTTCATTCCTCACACAGCACAGCACAGATGAGCTCCATGTATAATTTCTTGTGTTTATAGGCATACACACAAGCTGCTCCATTGTACAAGAGTTTTACACAGTATATCAAGGCTTTCTCTGTTTTGAATATGACTAGTTTCAGGAACAGTTCAGATTATGTTTTCTTTTTATAAAACAATAGCAACAAAAAAACACTACTGATATAAGCAAAATATTCTTTAGTTGACAATTGTCAATAAAATGGTTCTTGCTAAGACATCTTCAACAAAAATTAATTGAGTAGAGAGCACCTGCTGGTTTTAAAGGCCAATAATAACAGTAAGAACTGCCAAACTGTAGGGTTTTGTACTGAACACTTATTAAGCTCTTTATTCCCGCAGTGAGATAGATTACTTTTTGACAAATCAAATGGTGAGTATATGCCTATGTTCTATATAAACATACAGTGATGGAACACCTCATGGTACAGTGATCAGATCTTTCATGGGAAAACTCAAAGGAGTGACAATTCTAAGCATAGAAGATGCAGTTTCTGGATATGGAGAGGAAGAAGAGACTGCAGCCTAGAGTTCTTGAAAGCTTCTATGTTGGTGGCAGGACCTTGGCAACTAAGTTTTCTCTCTATCCAAAAGGGTGGTAAAATAGCCTCGAAACAGCTTCCACCTAATTACCAAGGCACCCACATTCTATAGGCATCATGATTTCAGTATTGCACATTTTTCTAAAATGCTGGTGCCACATTTAGGTTCAAGCACTGCCAATTTGATGTGCTCACTGCCTCTCTTCACTGGTGTGACTTAGATAACACATCTAAATGACACCTGTTTTGTTCTTATCAGCATATCTGGTTTTGATACTGTAATGATATTATAACTATGTTCAGTGAAGACACAAAAATTAGAACCCTTCCTAAATTCCCCCAGAAGTTCAACAAGCTATTCAACAAGTTCAACAGTTGACCCAGATCTTTTCAAGGGAAGAGAATACAACCTCTCACCACCCGCTGACCAATATCCAGCCTGACAGAGCAGTGATATAGCCCTTCCAGGTAACTGCACCCAATTTGTATACTGGGCATGATGGGCTGCGGTACGGAACACCTCTTTGGTTAGTTTGGGTCAGGTGTCCTGTCTCTGTTTCCTCCAAACTTCCCCTCTTCCCTGCAGAGCATGAGGCTCAGAAAGCCTTCGATCAGAGTAAAGATTACTGAGCAGCAACTAAAAACAACAGTGTTATCAGCACTGTTCCCAGGCTGAAAGTCAAAAACACAGCACTGCATCAGCTACTAAGAAGGAGAAAAAATGACCGCTGCTGCTGAAACCAGGACAATAGGATTTGAGAAATTCTTGCCTAACATCAGAAACAATTCACACCATGAGAAGCAACAGCTACGAGCAGTCATAGTTAATTTTAATAACACTGAGCAACACCCCCTGACATTGGAGAAGATATATTACTTTCACAAAAACCTTACACAGCATACTTGTGTGTTTGGCTTACAAAATTTATTAGTGATATAACACGAGTTGACTGTACTGGAGGCTGATATCAGCCTGATTGGAAGAAAATGCAAAAGCACCCCATTGTGACTGGTCCAGAGGCTCCATGCATCCTCGGCATAGATTACCACAGGAGAAGGTACTTTAAAGACCCAAAGGGATAGCGATGGGCTTTTGATATTGCTGCTTTGGAAACAGAGGAAACTGAGCAGCTGTCTACCTTGCCTGGTCTCTCAGAGGATCCTTCTGTTGTGAGGTTGCTGAAAGTTGAAGAACAACAAGTGCCAATCGCGACCACAACAGTGCACCGGTGGCAATGTTGCACTGAGACTCCCTTTTTCCCATTCATAAGCTGATCCATAGACTGGAGAGTCAAGGAGTGATCAGTAGGACCCACTCACCCTTTAATAGCCCCATATGGCCAGTGTGAAAGTCTAATGGAGAGTGGAGACTAACAGTAGACTACCGTGGCCTGAACGAAGTCACACCACCATTGAGTGCTGCCGTACCGGACATGCTAGAACTTCAGTATGAACTGGAGTCAAAGGCAGCCAAGTGGTATGCCACGATTGATATAGCCAAAGCATTTTTCTCGATTCTTTTGGCAGCAGAGTGCAGGCCACAGTTTGCTTTTACCTGGAGGGGAGTCCAGTACACTTGGAACCGACTGCCCCAGGAGTGGAAACACAGCCCTATTATCTGCCATGGACTGATCCAGACAGCACTGGAACAGGGGCAAGCTCCAGAACACCTGCAATACATTGATGACGTTGGTGATAGAGTGGAAGAAGTTTTTGAGAAGGGGAGGAAAATAATCCAAATCCTGCTGAGACACAGTTTTGCCATAAAACGGAGTAAGGTCAAGGGACCTGCACAGGAGATTCAATTTTGGGGAATAACATGGCAAGAGGGACATTGCCAGATCCCCACAGGTGTGATCAACAAGATAACAGCAATGTCTCCACCAACTAATAAGAAAGAAACATAAGCTTTCTTAGGTGCTGTGGGGTTCTGGAGGATGCACATCCGAAATTAAAATTTGATTGTAAGCCCTCTGTACTCCCAGTTGTCCAGGAATTCTAGAAGTCATCATGGACTGGCCAGAGGGCAAAGATTTTGGAATGTCATCAAAAGAGGAGGTGATGTGTGCTGAAGAGGCCCCACCATATAATGAACTGTCATAAAGTGAAAAGCAGTATACTTTGTTTACTTATGAGTCCTTTCGTATTGTGGGAAAGCACTGGAGATGAAAGCCATCTTTATGGAGTCCTAGATGACAAGTTGTAGAAACTGCTGAAGGAGAGGGTGAATCGAGTCAGTCTGCTGAGGTGAAAGCCATCCAGCTGGCCTTAGACATTGCTGAACGAGGAAAGTGGCCAGTAATTTATCTCTCTACTGATTTACGGATGGTGGCAAATGCCCTGTGGGGGTGGTTGCAAAAATGGAAACAGAGCAACTGGCAAGGCAGAGGTAAACCCATCTGGGCTGCTGCACTGTGGCAAGATATTGCTGCCCAGGTGTAAAACCTGGCAGTGAAGGTACACCACATAGATGCTCATGTACCCAAGAGTCGGGCCACTGAGGAACACTAGAACAACCAACAAGTGGATAAAGCTGCTAAAATTGAAGTGGCTCAGATGGACTTAGATTGGCAACATAAGGGCAAATTATTTTTGGCTCGGTGGGCCCATGACACTTCAGGCCATCAGGGCAGAAATGCAACATAGAGATGGGCTCGTGATCGAGGGGTGGACTTAACAATGGACACTATTGCCCAGATTATTCATGACTGTGAAACATGTGCTGCAATTAAGCAAGCCAAATGATTAAAGCCTCTTTGGTATGGAGGATGATGGCTGAAGTACAAATATGGGGAGGTCTGGCTGACTGATTACATCACACTCCCACCAACCCGCCAAAGCAAGCGCTATGTGCTTACCATGGTGGAAGCAATCACTGGATGGCTGGAAACATGCGCTGTGCCCCACACCACTGCCCAGAACACTATCCTGGGCCTTGAGAAACAGATTCTGTGGTGACACGGTAATTGAGTCAGATAATGGGACTCATTTCTGGAACAGCCTTATATACATTTGGGCCAAAGAGCATGGCACTGAATGGGTGTATCACATCCCCTACCATGCACCAGCCTCTGGGAAAATCGAACGGTACAATGGGCTGTTAAAAACTACACT